>NW_006494789.1:4101575-4124412 GCF_000471905.2 Amborella trichopoda
TTTATTCTGACCGATTCACCCGATTCCCGATCCGGATCGCCGATTCGCCGATCCGGATCGGTTTTTTGAAAGCCCGATCCGGGTCACCGATCCGATTTTTAAACCATTGGTTTGAACTTAAATGACACTAGGAATGGGTATCAGCCATATCCAGTGCTTTTGTTGTGGCAGGCTGGCAGCATATGCTAAGAACATGGAACATCATTGTTTGCGTTGCGAGATTGTTCATCTATTTAATCTGCAGAATAATAGTGCAATATATTACATGTGCAGTTAATGGAGACTTAACCTTAAGACATCGTGATTCTAACTAGCCATAGGATATTATACTGTATGCCAGATGATCTCTCTGTTATCATCCTCATTTGAATTGCCCCGAAGAGGTCAGATGGCTGTTAATAAGAAGGTGTGTGGAGGAGCCTAATGGTTATTGTTAAATTGCTTGAAATGCTACAAGGATAACCAACATCAATTTTATTTGCATTTGGAAAGGCCTTTGTTTCATGGAAAGAAGATTGAAGCGTTGAAGCAAGCTCTTGATGTAGAACTTGAAGTGGGAAGATCTGGATCGAAAGCTGTAATTAGGAATATCTTGGTATCTTAGACATGTTGACATGGTCTCATAGCTGCTGAATAGTCCTACAAAAGTACTGTATTGGAAGCTCATTTAGAAATAAGGGCCGTCCCAATAAACTTAGTTAATCAGATCTGTGGTGTGTGGCAGGCACCTCATGATCGAGGTTGGGGTTTGAGGCCGAAGCCCCTGAATATTTATATTTTTTTTAGGGAAAAAAAGTGTTGCTTCTGTGCAATGCATTTTCTTGCACCAAAATTTTTATGCTTTCTTTGTGCAGTCATATAGAGATTACTCATTAAAAGTTCTGAAATTTGCGGAAACATGAAACAAACTGACATGTAACAAATAGTTATAGTGTTGTACAACAAACGTTCCGCATGCAATAGGCCATATGGTTGAAAAGTCTGTAGTAGACAGTAGATACTAGATAGTGATGATACATAGTTGTTTTAAACTTCCACTTCACTCAAGCTAATGAAGTGTCATTATATGAGGAGATATTACATTACCTTATGTCATGTTGTGTCCCCCTTATCCTCTTCACACCATTGACAACACTCCATTTAAAAAAATCTGATGGTTCTCAAATCAAAAAATTAGAGGTTTAAAGATTATATGAAAAATATAAGATCTCTATACTCCCACATGTGAACACACACATGTGCTTCACATATGTGCCATAAAGCACTTACACTTATCAATATTATTTGCCATAATCAAACAAAGGGTCTCATGTCTAGGGTTGGTCTTTCCATGTCGTGCCCATTGGGCAATGACGTGGCAGTCCCATGGGATGCACGTGTGGCACACATTAGCATTTGTGTGTCACACGCCACATGTGTGAACGTCCTCAATTGGAATTAGTGCACAATAATTTTAATAAAGCATTTTCCTTTGAAATAAAATTAAAAAAATTATCTAAAATCATGATAAATCACTTTTGATTATTTCTCATCAAAACATCATGGGTTGACACTTGTCATAAATCCGATTGGAAGAATAGAATCCCACAAGAGGTTGGGCTACATGATAATCCACTGGGCTAGACTAAAAAACCCAATCCAATTTCTTAGACCAAACCAATAGGCTCCTATGGATCATAGATTTCGGTCTGGACATGAATGGACCTATCAAAGCTAACCAATAGTTAGATGGATCCCATGGTGTTCAGTGGCGTATGGGTGCCCCACAAGGACATGCACTCTTGCGGATGAGGGGGTCCTCTCTCAGCACGTGTGCACAGTTCTGATAGATGGATCTTACCTCATCAGAGCGGCTTCCCAAAATGCGATTGTCTGTGCATACGTTGTGAGCAAGATACATATGTCAGGGATTTGGGCTTATATCCTCTTACAACCTAGCTATGCTCATACAGGGCTTATACACGAAATATCTTAAACAAACAAACCCAGGCTCACACGACATGAGGCGAACGTAGTCATATCGACCCTGACTAGAGGGAAACCCTAAATCCTCTCGGTTCACAATATTGTCCAAGAACCTCGCCTCATTCAATTAGGGTTCTTTCTGCCTATTCGGATCCCAGTATGCAAAGATTCCGATAGCCACTATGTTCCTGATCACTACCTCTGTGACTTTGAACAGTGCTGGCATTGCACACAAGGCCTTGCAAGGGCCATAATTCAACCATATTCCACCATACCTTTCACATATAGCAAAATGCAATGAATTGCTTCTAGATGAGGCTTTCACGCTCTGTGAATGAACCTGCTCATATCACCAACTACGTGAGCAATATCTTATCGTGAAACAGTAAAAGAGATTGGGTTCTAGATCAGTTAGCAGTACATCCGTACATCTGCGAGTTCCTTCGTTGCATCACTTCTTGCCATTAACTTCAAAGTGTATCGAGATACTTTGCAATTCTCCATCCTGAACTTGTGTAACAAGTCCATTTCACACTTCTTTTGATATAAGAATTGACTATTTTTATATAAAATTTTGAAGGCTGAAACTAACTGTTCCCAGAGCGATGCACAGGCGGCTCCCCTTCGAAGAGGTGGTGCCCTCCTTCGGGCTGGAGCAAGATTTATAGCTTTTATCCGCACCCATCCCCCGCTCAAGTACCAACCCCCTTTTCTCCCCCTCCAATACCTCCACCCCCCCTCTCCTCCCCGTCTGCCACCCTTGGTTTGTCTAACGAGCCATCCCAACCCATCTTTGCCCAAGTGGTGTTGTCCACACTTGCTGGTCCTTCTTTTTCTGTCGAGTATCTCACCCTTGCTCGGTTACCATCCCCTCCACCTTTGCCTCGTTCCCCTCACCTACGCCTGATTCTTTTCACTCCGGTTGAGGTTTTCGATCCCCTCAAATCCAAACTTCGTCTTCCTTGGTGGGTTCTTTCCGTCCCAGGAGGGATGATTTCATGGCCATCGAAAAATGGGGACAACATTCTTGGGAGGAGCCTAACCTCTGTTGCCGCTGCCTCACCTATGGGTCCATGTTCTTCGGATTTCCCTCAGAAGAGAGTGCCCTTCATGCCCTCCATTCGGTTTCTTCTCCCAGCTTTAAGGGGCATTGCTCGAGCTTCGTAATTGGTCATTGGTGCGAGGTTCTTTCAAGAAGCAGAGGGTCTGAGTTATGGCATCACACCTTTCTCTTCACTTCTGGTCCCCATTTACCTTTAACCTGATAGTGATACACTGGAAATCTCTTGAATTCCTTCCCTTGGGCTCTCTTTGCCTTCTCTTGGAAACTTTGGACCTCAGGCTTATCCCTCCCTCTCTTTGGCTTGAGGTGGAAGGCTCGGTTTTTCGCATCCAGGTCTCTTGGTCTATGGCTTCCCCCCCTTCCCTTGATGTCTTCACCGTCGCAGAAGTCGCCGCTTCTCACAAGGCAGATCCCTCAGCCTGAGGAGTGGTGACTGGCAGATCCCTCAGCGGAAACGTGGCGTCCACGACAGAACCACCCCGACTGCAATGCAGGAGCTGTCCCCTCCGCCTCAGGTCACGTCAATGTATTGCCTTCCCATCCCCCAGCTGGCGCCCCCATCCCCTCAGGTCAGGTGTTCGCTGCCACAGCTGTGGCCACGTTGTCTTGTACGGTAGACCCCCTGCAACAGCCTAATGGCAGCTTCCCCTCCCGCCTAGGTAAAGAGGTTTGCGTTGATGAAGACCCCACACATTCGCCTCAGCCGCCTGCATTAAATGAGGTGGCAGGACCATATCGTCACACCTCCTTGACTTTTAATTCTCTATCCTCTGCATCCCTCTTGCCTTCCGATACTTGGCCCATCAAGCCTACTTTGGGGACCCTCGGCCCAAGGACTCGCGACTGCCCCCATCCCTCTGCCGCCTTCTCCCTCCCTTTCTAGGACACCTATCACCCCTCACCTCCCTGGCTTAGTTTTTTCCCATCTTCAGCCCTCCTCCCCTCCACCCATGAACCCCTTTGGGGACACCTGCCCTCCATCCTCACATACCCTTCTCGAGATCCTCACCCAACCACTTAACCCTCATCCTTTTCCGTCCTCCCTTCTCTCCCCACCTCTTCCCGCTCTATCTTCTTCTCTGACCTGTTTGACAGCCTGCCGGCCACCCTACCTTCTCTCAACCCAAGCCGTTCCACCCTTTGACGAAACCCCTCTTTCCCCTGTCTCCTTTCTTCCTCAACCCTCTTCCTCTTCATCCGCTCCCTTGCTCCCTGCAGCTGATCTCTCCTTGCCTTCTCTCAAGTCTTCCTCTGGCCCAGTCTTCCTTCCTCCGATCAAACTTGAGCCACCAACCTTTCCTCCTTTACCCATGTCACTTCTCAGCCTGGGCCTCCCTCCTCCTGCCCCCCTTTTGTTGTTGCTCTGCTTCCTGAGCCCTGCTTCCCCCTGCTCACCTCGGTGTTTGGTCTCTCCAACCCCTACCTACCCCCTGCGCCCCGCCTAAGACTCCAGCCCAACCTTCGAACTCTTCGTCCTCTTCAATGGAGTGGCCATCCTATCCTGCCGATATCCTAGTGGTCCAATCCCTTGACCCCAACCCTTCCGACCCTGAGGTTCTGGCCTCTCTTTGGGCCCCCTACCTCCATTATACTCCTAACCTCACCCCCATTTGTCAAGTGAGGACCGAGCTCATCCCTAACTCCTGGCCTTTATCTGACCCTTTTGGTCCTCTCCTTGCCCTTGAAGTTATGCTCTCTGTACCCCGGTACCCTTACCAAGTTCCTATTGCTTCCCCCTACCCCCTTCTTTTACACTTCTCGGTGACCCAGTACCCTCCTCTGCTTCCCTTGCCGGCCCATTCCAACGTACCCCGAACCTGTTTTACCCCGCTGCTCCTCCTCCCCATCCCCTCGTCTAGACCAGTTTTCATCTACTCTTCTCCTTGATCGTCTTGCATCAACCCTCTAGCCTCGACCTTGCCGACTCATTGGCCTGCTGACCCTCTCTCTTATATTTCTTCCTCTCTCGAGCCTCTACCCCCCCCCGCCTCCGCCTTTCCCCTTGAACCAGGACCTTCTGCTCATTCCTCTTCTTCGGTTTCCTGCACCCCAGAGCCTTACCCTGCTCTCCCCCTTGACCTTTACCCCTCTAACCCCTTTGACCAACCCCAAACCTCCCCTACCAAGCATTCTGGTCTCCTTTCCTCTACCTCCACTTCGACAGCTTGGCCCCATACCTTGCTACCGTCTTCTTCAGTAGACTCTTATTGCGTGAATGGAGTCAACGGTGGACAACCGGTAATTATCGATCTACGAGCTCCAAATATGTTGACCAATCTCTCCTTTAACCTTCTCACATAACTCCTTGAAGCTCGCACTCACTTTGGATTTTGCCCTCCAAAAATATACCTATGCATATTGTGAGTTATCATCCAAAAAAATGAGGAAGTAGCAGTTACCTCCAATGGATTGACTTTCCATATTTTGGATTGGACTGTCTCTAGTGGGACCTTCGAGAAAAGGCTTTGTTAAAGGGCATGCTTGTTGATATGAATTTCCATATTGGCAGCCTACGCACATTGTTTGATATCAATTGTACAACTGTAGGTGCCCCCTCACAATTTGTTGTCTTGACATCAAACTCCCATTTTCTACCATGTTGGTTGTGTTTGCTTCGATTCTAATGGATCTCAACCCTTGAATTCCAAAAATTCTCAACCGAAGTCAAAATCACTGGGATGAAAATGTTTCCTTAAATTGAGTATCCACTCTTGAAATTTGGGAAGTATCAACCATTGTGAAAAATCACAGGAGAGCTAGGCTTCCTTCCAATTGAGAGATGAATCTCATTTCCAAAAGCTGATCCCTTGTACAAGAGCAAAGAGAACAAACCCTTTCTCTTCAAGGAGGGTGGGATGGCTTTTGATAACACTTGTAGAGTCGCTCAATGTCGAAAGGATTGCATACACAACAATACTCGAGAAAGATGAAGATACAAACACAAAGTTGTAGAGAACACGACAAAAAAAGAATAGTATCCTTATTATTTCTTGGTTCTCAGACTTGTGGACCCACAACATGCAAAAGGAAAACTTCACACGTAAACAAAACTAAGGATTAAGGGCACGTTAGAGAACTTTATTGATAAACAATAGCAAGGCATGGTACATAGACTCTAAATTCTCCTCTACTCGTTTCTTGCTTCACAAGGTTATCCACCTAAGATGAGATAAACTAGACATCTCCAACTTCTCTAGGGACGGTTTTTTTGAGGTCTAGTGATGCCTCTGATTATAGCCATGATGCCCACTACATGTTCCTAGTGATGGAGAACGGAATCAAGGATGTTGGGGAGTAACATGTTATGCAGGTTGTCACAAATAATGCTGCTTCTAATGTTGCTGCTGCTAATTTATTGCACATAGCTTATCCTAGAATCTTTTGGACACCATGCACAGCACATTGTATAGACCTATTGTTTGAGCGTGTTGGCAGTTTGAGCTATATTTCAGGTGCAATGAAGAAGGCAGAGTCAGTTACGACTTTCATTTATAACCACACCCCCACCCTCACCCTCAACATGATGTGTAGATTTACAAAAAAGAAAGAGATTGTGAGGCCTGGGTCACAAGATTTGCTACTTGATACTTATGCTTAGATACATACATTCGAGGAGAGTCCAACTGAGGCCGATGTTTACCTTGAATGAATGGAGAGCATGCAAGTGGTCCAAGGATCAGGTTGGGAAAAAGGTGAGAGATATTATCCTTACTAAGGCTTTTTGGTGAGGGTTGAAGGGTGCTCTTAAGGTATGTTTTTCTCTTATCAAAGTCCTTCATATGATTAATAATGACAAGCCCTCTATGGGCTAGGTATATGAGGCTGTGGAGGGATGCAAGAGACTGAAAGCCTAAAATTTAGGTGATAATGTGAGCCACTATGAGCCTGTTTTGAAGATTATTAATTAGAAATGGATAGGCAGCTTTTCGGCCATTGCGTGCAGCTGGTTACTTTTTGAACCTTATTGTTTTTTATGCTGATAGGGATATACCCACAAATGACACAATTATGATTGAATTTATTAAGTGTGTAGATGTGCTAGTTCCTATCCGGATATTCAAGATATTATATGTGTTGATGAGCTGATAATTTACAAGTGCAGATTAACAATTGTAAATTCGTAATTCAAAATCAATTTACAGCCAATTGGTGGAGCCAACATGGGTGTAGTGCTCCAAATTTACAAAAGTTGGCCATCGGATCTTGAGCTTAACCACTATGACACTACCACATCCGACTGTGTGCAGAATTGGAGTACTTTTGAGATGTTAATTTAGTTTACTTTATTAGTTTACAAATTACAATTTACTAATTTATATTAGAAATTTAATACTTTAGTAGTTATTAGTTACTTAGTCTTAGTTAGTTTACTTATGTCAGTTGTAAATTTGTAGCTTTGTAGTATTACTATTATGTATTTAATTATTTATATTAATTAGTTTCATTTGATTTTATTATATTCATACAAAGAAAAGGACCAATCTTGAATCAAAGAGGCTCAATGACGTAGTCTATGTCAAGTATAATCAATCAATTCTTGAAGGAGAAGTTTGCTAAGAGAGATGAGAGAGACCCCCTCAGATCAAAAAATATGGATGCTATGGAGTGGTTGGTTGATGATGATGAAGTCGAGGGGCATGAAGGATTGACATGGGATATGGTCATGGAGGCCTCAGGGATGTCAACTGACCCTCTTAGGGCCCACTAGATCGTCTTCCCAGAGGACGACGGTGGAGAAAGCACAGGCAGATTCAGAAGAGACAGAGGAGGACGATCATTATGTTGGTGAGGGAGATGATTCTGATGACGATGGCTTCGACTCCGATGCATATGATGCAGATGCAGCTGACCCTGCTTTTTCTGATGATGAGTAATGATTAGAGTCTTCAAGTTTATATTTCTTTCATTTTTGTTTTCTTCTTGGTTGTGTATTGTGGTTTGGTAACTTTGGTTTGTAAATTTTAAATATTAACTATGCGTGGAGTGTGGACTATGGAATATGGATAATTGGATATGGACTTCTGGAGTCTGGAGGGGTATATAGATGTTCCTAACTTTTATGTGTTACATTGTTATTTATTATTTTCTTTCATTTTCTTGACAATGAATTGATGTGCTATCTTGGATTATGTATTGAAGTATGCCTTAATATATATGTTTTAATTTTTTTCACAAAACCTGACCCCTAAAACTACTTTTCTTTCTACTAGGCTGCCCAAGTTCTGGGCATCTGCTTAGGCACCTGCCTAGGCATTGGGCAGTTTGGTCCCTCCTTGGCCACTGAAGCTTCGCCCAGTGTTTTGTGAAGCACTGGTCAAGGGCATATATGTAAATATGAACATATATAATCATAAAAGAGGCATGCACCCCCATTTGAGAACTGAAGGGGGGTTTCACGCACATCTCTCTCTCTCTCCCCTGCCCTCGCCAAGCATTTCATAAATGGTATCAGAGCATTGTTCGAAAACCATAGATCTTCAACACTCTTCAAGGATCTTCTTGCCACATCTTCTTCAGTCTTTTCTCAATAAACAACAACCATCTTCTTCAACCTTCTCTTAGCAACGACAACCATCTTTCTCCACGTAAGTGCTAACACTAGATTCTCTATGTCCTCTTTATCTTCACCTTCTTAATACCCTAAGTTTCTCGCTGCATGCTTTTTCTTTTCTCTCCAATCCAATCTCAAAACTCTTGTTCTCTTCTCTTAGAACCTGAACTTTTCTCTCTACGGCTTTCCTTCTTCTGCCTTTCTAATTTCATTCTTTAAAACCCTACTTATCTTCTTTTTTAAGGTTCAATATTCTTATTGAAACATTCCGATCCCAAATAGTTGGGATAAGGCTTGGATGATGATGATGACGACGATGATATTCTTGTTCCAAAATGCAACCAAAGTACTTTTGATCCCTTGAATTACACATTCAATGTCTTAATTCTAAGAAGAACCTATTTATATGTGGTGAACATTCCTATGTTTTCAATATGTCGGATATGATACCAGTACTTACTCCATATCATGGACTTTGGCAAAAACTGTTTGGTTCCAGGGTTTTGATATACATGTTTGGATCCTATTTGTGTCGGTGCTCATAGCCTTGGCCCAGCATGATCCTGGGATATTTATGTCCCCTAAGCAATAGCCAGAGTGAGAGATTTAGATTTGTGAAAATTCAATTTCAAGTGATATGAGCCCGAGAAAAAGGAATTAGGTTGATGTGTGTGTGTGAGGGGGAGAGAGAGAGAGAAGACTTCATTCATTCAAGCAAAATGTCTAATGTTGTGAAAAAGATACAAAGTTTGGCATTTTGTGAATATGAAATTTGGGGTAGGTCATGCTGGTTGTACCTAAAACTTGAGGAGTGTGTTGTTTAAAAGAAATGGTGCTGACTTCTTGTTGAACTTTTTTAACATATGACTTTTTGGGAAAAAAATTAGCAATGTGTTCAATTGTTGCTATGGGCCAAGGAAATCGGATTATGACGTTATAATAAAATGCCTCCTGCAAAGTAATAATTTCAAGATAATATTTGTGTGAATACCCTTCTACGAATGTATGACCATAAAGGGAAAAAAACTCAGAGAAGATAATTTGAAAAGTCAAATTGTATGTATGGTGATGGCTTTTTAGGATATGCTTTTCAATTATTTAAATGTGATAGTTGCATGTTATTGTCTCTCGAAGTACTTTGTGATGTGAATTGAGTTATTTGTAGGTGTTACAGGTCTTCGTGGTATATAACATGGGTTGATATTTTACTTAGTTTCTTTATGGTTGTAAATTCTCTTTGGCTTGGGATATGAGCTGCCACTCTTTGTCAGTTGTTCATGAGAGCTATCAAATTTCATGGTTTAGTGAATGGAAATATATTCATTTTTCAGCAGAAATGGTTCATTTTTCGGCAGAAATTGTTCATTTTTTGGCAGAAATGGTTCTCTTTTGTGTTCTACTTGCTATTATTTTTTGTTACATTCGTCCTATTGTACACGAAAGGACTCGTTTAGTTATTTTGTGAGAGACATCACTGTTTCCATATCATGACATTAGTTCCTTCCATGTAGTTCTTGTTGACTTGGGACTTTATCTTCTTTGATCATGATAAAATTTTCTTTATGATGTAAATGTTTGATGCATAAACTTGCTCTCAGGTGTCCTTGGAGTTGGGTGGAAATGCGCCTGTTATTGTTTTCGATGATGCGGAACTTGATGTGGCAGTGAAGGGGGCGGTCAGTTCAAGCTCAAGCATGATCTCTTTTACAATTGTTCGGCTCCTAATATGCACTGTTTACCCCTTGAGCATGTATAGTGGTGCCCATGTGCATATCCTCATACAACATATTGCATGCACGATACTTTTGCCATACTTACCTTCATACAATGCATACATATGTATACATGTTGTATACCTTTGTTATGCTTTACATACATTCATATGTCATACATACATTTAAACATAAATACATATATAGGGGTATTTTAATGCTTGATTAATTGCTACAGATCATGTAGATCATTTACAACTGATGGGGTATGCAGATGTCCAATATGTGCATTATGTACCAGGATGAAGAGGGCTGAGTCGGCCAACGTTTTATCCATTTTCTTCCTCAGCGAGAACTATGTAGATATTTCATATTGCATCCTACTCGTTTGACTTACATATTTCATCATTTACAGTGATGGGGTATGCCCAATATGTGCATGACACCTAGTGTTAATTTTGTTCAGTTATGTTTCGTGATGGAGCCTCTTACTGTTAGAAATATGTATTATGGTTATGCTTTCCCATATTTGGAAGGAGTGGTTTAGCATGATACTTAGAAGAGAGAGAATTGAGGTGCTGGCTGGGGTACACTACAGAAGTATTTGTAGTCAGATTGCTTTTCATTTTCCCTGCCGGAGGAATTATATTGATTCTGAAAAGTGGTTTTTCTCATACAATGGAAGACTCTAGCATTACAGTTATATATTACACTTGAGGTGGCGTCCTCCTCCAATGGGTGACCTTGAATCATACTTCTGATGCAACAATTCAGGTAACTCTGGACCTAGAAAAATGGAGTGCTGCTAATCAGGGAAGGAAGATCTTATCATTTTCAGGTCCGATGGATTTTTGTAGTTTTTCCTTTGCAAAGGCTAGTCCATTATTGATAGGTTTATGCTTATGCCTTCAAAAGGTGGAAGCGGTGGAGTCATCTTTAGATGGGGGAATTGAGGGTTCTCCAGTCTGGCTCTTTATGATGTTGTTTGATGATATAAGATTTGAGATCCTTGCTCTGACTGATGCCTCTCTTTCTAGCATGTGAAGAGAAGCCAATCTGTCTGACATACTATCTACTAGGGTTGTCAGTGAGGTTCTTTATTGAAATAGGGTTTTCTCTTTTTATGTCTGAGAGCACATCTTAATGTTTCTCTGACATCGTCATTTATTCCATTATACATTAAATAAAACTTTCTGGTACCTAACAGCACAAAGGAATTCCATTTAATTGAAAGTGAGGTTTTAATTCCTTTATAGACATAATAAGTGGACGAAGGACCGAAAGACCCTACCTACCTGGAAAATTTCAACCCCAAAAATGTGACTTCAACTTCAAGGATGATTTCAAGTGGAACCGAATTGAACCCAAAGCATGAATGAGAGAGTGTGTATCGCAGTTAAGATCCAAATGAATCATCCATGTGGCCTCTGTTAATGGTTTGAGCGGCTCGGTGCAATCCCTAAAATATCGTGATCCCATGGAGAACCTTATCTTGGAGTACCGGAGAGAGATCCACGATCGGGATCGACGCTTAAGATGGAAGATCTGGATAACTATGATTGGACCATATATATCCCCAAGCGGGATCGATGTCCAGTCATCTAGTCATGAGGCCCAATCAAGCTCAATAACAATAACAATAACGGATCTTGACCAGAGGCAACCTTGAAACCTTTCGGTACCTCTTATATATACATTGATCCTCCTCATGATTGTCCCAAAGTTTCCATAACTCTTGGTCCCAGTGTGTCAAGATCCTAGAATCATGTCGCTCTTTTCACTGCCACTATAGTCAAGAGCTATAACATGTTTTACAAGGCGATGAAAGGCCATAAGTCCAACATCTTCTAGAATAGTTTGTATTGTCTATCTCCTGTTCTTGCATGGTGATAGTTGGGCTTCCAATTATATTTTGATGGATCCAAGTATATCCTTATGCTCTATTTGTCCTATGGACTTTGTAATATTGTTACATGAGATTGTACAATACAGTATATTCACATGTTTGTTATTTATCTATTCTGAATGTTTTCGAAGTTCTTGAGTTTATGAAGAACTTTTTGTATGTTTCTCACTTGAGTGATGGTAAACTTGTTGCAAAAAACGAGTATTACATGTTCTCTGAGAATGGGCTTGTCTTGTGTTGGACTTGTTAGTGACTTTCTTATCTTGTCATTATGTGCATTTCCTTACTCTGAGGTCATGAGAATGCACAAAAGAAACGAGACATTTTGCTTATATATGTTTTGCAATCCATTTGAGTTTTTCCCTTAAGCCAGATATTGATGCAAATACTATACATGAGCTTTCGCTTTGTGCTTTCCTGTTATTATGTTTTCATGTTTATCTTTTCTGGTGTATAAGGAGCTTTTAACCTTATCCCAAATTGAAATTTGCGTTCTTGATATTCCAGATTGCAGCTAAATTTCGTAACAGTGGCCAAACTTGTGTATGTGCGAACAGGATATTAGTGCAAGAAGGTTTGCCAATTTATTCAGCTTTAATCTAATTGATGTTAACCTTCTTGATTATTTAGCAATTTATGATAATTTATTGGACTTATTTGCTAACTTGTCCAAAAAAAAAATTATTTCTTTGATTCTTCAATAAATCGGTTATTTTAAGGAAAATTGTTTCATGCGGGCTGGACCGCATTTCTACAAATATGTGGTCCATCTAAGAACAAGTGTAACTAACGGTATAAATGTTTTCTTCATATAATTATTATTTCTAGTTTTCCAATTTTTTATTTTTTCACATTCATGATCTTCATGTTGAAGATTATATATTCTCTAAAAATTAGAATCAAATTATACTTAAAAAATATATTAATTGCCAAGCTCACATTTCTACCATATGTGGGCTAGCCGCATAGAAACCGTGTCCGTATTTTAATGGCCTATTCATAGTTACCCGGAGTGATTTGGAAACCGAATCTGTTTAGGAATCGGAAGCGTGGAATCCCCGCCGGCTGGAAGATTCCTATTTTCAGAATCGACGTCCATACAAGAGGAATCGTGTGGCCCAAGATTCATATTTTTAAGAATATAGATTCAACCACAATAGAATCGAGATCCCTACATAGATGGAACCGATGTTCAAAAAGTCGTCCGCCCGATTGCCTAGGCAGCCGCTTAGGCGGATTTTTCGAGAAAACGCCCGGGTGTTCTTAAGGTGGTCACTATTAGGTGCCAAAACTAGGCGCCTGCCTAGGAGGTCGAAAAGGCGGAAAAAGGCTCCCGCCTAGGCGATTTGCAAGAGTTTGGCGGAAAAGAATTTTGGGAGGGGGCAAAAAAAGTCATTTTGTCCCCTTAAAGGGGGAATAAGGGTTTGGGGGGCCATTCTTGCCCCCAAAAACAATTTTAGTGAATTTTAGAGTGAGAAACGACTTGAAAAAAAATTAGATTTGGAGATGTTTTGAGAGATCGATTTTTTTTTCAAAATCCTTGAATGGTCACGATATTAAAGGATATTCAACCCTAATCTTTTTGAGGCTTATAGGGGTTGTAAAAGAGGAGATTTGGGATCCCAAACATTTTGGTTTGGCCCGTAATGGAGTCCACTTCAAGAAGGTTGGTATATTTCAATAGTTTTCATTAGGTTTTATATTTTTTTCCCTTAAAGTCTAATGATATTATTATTTGCTATTTGTATTTTTTCTTTGATACTTGTGATATATATTTGATATGTTATTTTTGGATTATTATTTTATTAGTTTAATAATTGTTTAATTCTTAATTGCTTATTAAATAATTTTGTGTGTAATGTGTTTTCTCGGTGTATGATTCATAAAGCATAATTATTTTACTAGTTAGTTTAATATTTTCTGAATGCTTATTAAGTAATTGCATGTGTGATATTCTTTTTTCGATTTTGTGTTATATCATTGCAATTTTGGTGTGTATGTTTTACCTAGATTTATTTTTCGGCTTAATAAGAAGCCAATATATTAAAGGGTCAGTGTCACTTCCTATTGGTAATTTTTAGATTACCATATCTAATTTTTCAAGTTTGACCTTGTTTTTTTTGTCTAATTTTCAGGCTTCGGTGTTAAGTTTTAAGTTGATCCAAATTTAAACAAAACAAAAATCACCAGTTGTTGTTGGTTCTGGGTGCCCGCCTAGGCGGCCGCCGCCGACTTATTGAACATTGGATGAAATCGTGATTCTTAGCCTGTTGGAATCGAGTTTTCGACCTAGTTGGAATCGACAATTAATGGAATCAAGATTCTTTCATCTATAGAATTGAGATTCCGACATCCTTGGAATCATGAGGAAAGTCAAAGGGAAACAATACATGCCTTAATGCCATTCATTGACCGACATGCCATACCTGCACATTACATTATTTGTATTATATAATTTCTATCATCTTGGAGTTGCAATCTCTCAATTGGATCGAATACAATGCATACTCAAAGAATTAAGTACAGAACGTGGACCACGACTTTGGTTTCTATTGGTCACTAATTATTTCATGCAAAAAAAGATGACTACACCTTGTAGCTTGAGATTGAGTGTCTCACTCGGCTGTTTGAGTAGTGTGATACCTTGGAAACTTCTAAAAATAGTTCTCAGAAAAATACCTTGAA
Organism: Amborella trichopoda; assembly: GCF_000471905.2. The sequence goes on from NW_006494789.1 coordinate 4,116,458, forward strand.
AACTTCTAAATATCAGTTCTCAAAAAAAAGCAAAAAGAAAAATAAAAGGGGGGGGGGGGGAGGAGAGTGGTAGTGGTAGGATTTTGGTAAATGTAGAAATTAGTTTCAAAATTTGTAAAATCAAGATTCACTAGTTGCGGAATCGAGAATTAGTAAATATTGGAGATTCTGTAAGTGTTGGGATCGATATTCTTAAAATAAAGAATCAAGATTCTAGACTTCACGGAATTGGGTTTAGTGAAGATTCCTAGTTGGAACCATTGAATCAGGGCTCTGAATCGGAATCGTGACCTTTTGTGAGAGATTGGGGTAACTATGGGACTATCCTCAAACGACTTGGATTTGAATATTTCACGTAATTTCTTGGGGTCCAATATTATGTTTTTTCTTATCTTGGGGGATAGTGGAGCTAGTTTTTTAATTAGCACATTTGAACCTGGCTAATTAGCAAATGTGTCTGACCCGGAATTACCTTGAATTTCTCCAAGAAATGTTACATTTTATTTTAATTCTGGGTATGCATCCTGGGTTTGTGTTGGATCTGTTTTTGTTCATTACTTCTATTCAAATAATTATGAGGCAAATGATTGGAAGAACGACCACAATCTACCCAAAAATTGAAAATTGTGAGTGAGATTGCCTGAAATATCTTCTCCCAAATTATAATGAATGGTAATGGAACTGAGGAAGTAATGTAATGGAGAATGAGATCCCATATTTGGGATAGAAGTGGTCATGATTGGTTGTTTTACAGAGTTTCTTTTCAATCACAATAAGCAACTCTATTTTTTTTGTCTCGTATTACAACGATGACGGTAATGCATTCATATGGCACGAGTCTGAGGAACATAAATTATAAGAGAACGAAGAGATTAAAGAGAGAAGGACTATTGAAATACTTGAATGAAACTTAACTAGAGTTTGTGAGTCATGTGCTCAAGGAAAGTTGGTGAAGAAATTCTTTGTGAAAGCTCAGAGAACTATTGACATTTTAGAGGCTGTCCATAATGATATTGATGGACCTATGAATATACCCACCAAGGGTCGTAAGAGGTACTTTATCACTTTCATTGATGACCACTCCTATATCAGTCATGTATACCTGCTATGAGAAAAGTTAGAAGCCCTATACTGTTTCAAAGAATACAAAGCCAAGGTAGAAAACCAGATTGTGAATAGTACTTGTGAACAATGTCTTAAATAGTAAAGTTTCAAAACTAGAGAGAGAGAGAAAAGAAGAGGAAAAGAAACAGAGAAGAGTAACATGAGGTTCGGTCACCCCATGCCCCACTAATATTTTTATTAATAATGTTTGTTTAGGATTTACAAAGGACAAAAATAACCTTAATAAAAATAAGCATCGTAAACTATATAGAAATGGCAGAAATGCCCCAATAAACAAAACAAGTTATTCTTTAACAATCCCACTCAAGTTGGAGCATAGATGTCACCCATGCCCAGCTTGGAACAAATCTGTTGAGTCTGATTATGAGTAAGTGCCTTAGAGAATATGTTAGCCAACTGATCTGATGACTTCACATATGCGTTCTTATTTGCTTGCTGGTCACTCTCACGAATGAAGTGGCAATCTACTTCAATATGTTTTGTTCTTTCATGAAAACTAGATTGCTTGCAATATGAATGGTTGCCTAATTATCATATAAAACACCTTCATTTGTTTAGTAATTGAAAAACCCATTTCTTGCACCAAGGTTTTCAGCCACATTAGCTCCCATGTAATATGATTCATGACTCTATACTTGGCCTTTGCACTAGATCTGGTCGCCACATTCTTTTTCTTTCTTCTTGAAATCAGCAAATTTGCTCCTACAAAAGTGCAGTAGCCCTGTAGTAGAACTTCTATTTGAAGGTGATCCTGCCCAATTGGCATCATAATAACTTTCGATGTCAAAGTAGCAATTCTTCTTGTATATGATTCCTCAGCCTGGGGCTCCCTTCAGGTATCTTAAAATTCTTCTTACTGCTTCCCAATGTGGTGTTCTGGGAGAATGCATAAACTGACTTACTACATTCAACAACAAATGCTATATCTAGTCTAATGATTGTCAAGTAGATAAGTTTACTCACAAGCATTCTATATCTTGCTATGATCTTGTAGTAAGTCTGTTTGATCGATTGAAAGTTTGGAACTTGGATCTATGGGAGTATCAACTAGTTCAGCCCCTAACTTCCTTGTCTCTGTTAGTAGATCAATCACATATGTCCTTTGGGATAGACTGCTACATATTGTAGCCGAGCTAGTTTAATCCCAAGAAAAGACCTCAGTTGCCCCAAGTCTTTTGTCTGAACATACTGCTGCAGATAATTCTTCAACTTCTTAATTCCTTCGTGATCACTGCTTGTAATGATAATATCATCAACACAAACAACCAAGATAATAGTTCCAACTGCTTGGTTTCAAAAAAATACTGAATGATCCACGTGGTTCTGATGAAACCCATAGGCCATAACAAGTTAGCTAAATTTTCTCAAACCATATGCGTGGTGACTGTTTTAGGCCGTAAACTGCTTTCTTTAACCTACATACCGTGTTTGACTCCCCTTGAACAACAAACCCTGACGGTTGCCCCATGCAGACTTCTTCTTGTAAATCCCCATGTAGGAAGGCATTCTTAACATCAAGTTGCCATAATAACCACCCCTTAGTTGCTGCCACAGATATTAGTATCCTAGCTGAATTAGGTTGGCCACAGGAGCAAATGTCACAAAATAATCAATACCAAATATGTGTGTTTATCCCTTTGCCACCAGTCAGGCCTTTAATCTTTCTACTGATCCATCTGGCTGGTACTTAATGGTATATACCCATCGGCATCCAACCGGTTTGTTTCCTACTGGCAAATCTGTGAACTCCCAAGTACCATTTGGCTCAAGCGTAGTTCCTCATCCATAGCTTTCTTCTATTTAGCATGGAAAAGAGCTTCCTAATAAGATATAATGGAAGAAAATGCTAAAGCAAAATTCTTATAATAGGGATACAAATTTTTTAGTAAAACAAATGAGCAATAGGATGGTTTGTACAAGATCACTGACCTATATGAAGTGCAATTGGAAGATCTATACTTTCAACTTCATGAGTAGTTTTAGGAACAGGATGAGCATCCATAGACAAAGGTGAAGATTGGTCAGCTGCTTGAGTTGATGGTGATGGCCCTTCTTTTAATTTCCTTCTCATATACTGTTTGAGATGTTGCTCCTGTGGAACACTAGTAATAGGAGGAGAGATAGGCTCTACAAAAATAGACACTTGAGATAATGAATTATCAGTAAAGAAAGGAATAGGAATGGAAACAGGAGTAGGAGAAGTAATGGGTTGTGAATTCACCCCTTTTGTGGATTGTCCTAAGTTTATTTCTAGCAATTTACCCTCCTCAGAAAAGTATGGAATATTTTTAAAAAAGGTAATATCAGCACACACAAAGTTCTTTTTCAAACCAGGAGGATAACACCAATAGCCTTTTTAGGTGCGAGAATATCCTCAAAAAATGCGTACTTAATAGCTTGGGGATCCAATTTGTCTTTTCTAGGACCTAAGACCTAAACAAAGTAAACACACCCAAAAACTATGAAGGGGCACAATAAACAAAGGTCTATTGTGAAAAAGAAAAGAATGCTGTGATTTTCCATCCAAAACTGGGGAAGGCATAAGATTTATCAAATAACAAGCTGTCAAAACATCTCCCTAAAACAATTTTGGGCATATTCATATTTAATAATAAAGCACAAGTTACCTCTATTCTCTGATGGATTTTTCGCTCTGCCTACCCTATTCTGCTGGGGAGTATGCACATATGATGTGTGATGCAAAATGCCATGTGTGGCTAAATAATTCTGGAAATATCGAGACAAATATTCTTTAGCATTATCCGAACCCAAAACACAAATGTTCCTTCGATACTGAGTTTGAATTTCTTTATAAAACAAAAAAATATCGACAATGCCTTAGATCTGTCTTTCATTAAATATAACCATGTCATTCGAGAAAAATCTTATACCAAATCTAAAAAATATCTATAACTACCTAGGCTCTAAACTCTAGGAGGACCCCAAATGTTTGAATGAACAACTAAAAATGGCTTCTCTCGTTTATTTATTCTGGAAGGAAAAGAGTTTCTATGATACTTTCATAACTCACAAGCCTCACACTTGAAGTGTTGACACTAACTCTAATAAAGGGACTAACATCTTCAAATTATTGATAGATGGATTACCAAGTCTACAATGCCATTGAAGAGGGGAGACATTGGAATATAGGGCAGCACCCACAAAGCTACGATCATGATAATAGAACCCACCAGGCTCATGACCTCCACTAATTATCTTCTTCGTCTTTAAATCCTAAAAACACAATAGGAGGGATAGAAAGTCACTAAACACTGAAGTGATTTACTTAATTTACTGACTGATAATAAATTGAATATAAACTTTGGAACATAAAGAACAAAAGATAATAAGAGTGAAGAAGTACACACAAAGGACTCATCAGTTATATGATCAGAGCTCCTGAATCCATAACCCAAGGAGAATTCTTCTAAGATGCAACGAATGTAGAAGTTTCTGTATTAAACAGAGTAGCAGTGGAAGAGGAGGGATGAGTAGATGGTAGTTGGCTGTTCTTGATTAACTCATTCTATTATTCTCGTGAGAGCAGCACTGAGTCACTAGAAGAATGTACTGTCTGGTCTTAATGTTGGAGCTAACTTGGTGCACACCATCACCTTTAGAAACATAGGACACCTGGTTAGCCCAAGTAGGCTTACTGAACTTATCCCAATATTTTTCAGCAGTGTGATTTGTTCCCGTACAATAGGTGAACGACCACGTCCTCTATTTCCACCACCACGGCCTTTGCATCACCTCTACCCATGGAGGAGGTTAAAGCATATCCATTACCAGTGCTACTAGCTGATGAAGAAAAATATATATTGACTTGTGAAGGCAAGAGTATACATTCTTCAGAGAGGGAAGTTCACTACTAGCTAAGATCTGCCCCCGAACAGTATGATACTTATAATTAAGGCCAGATCAAAACTTTGCAATTCTAGATTCCTCTCTTTCTTTTTAAGAAGTTCCATATCATTAGTTAGGGGTTGATAAATATTCAACTCTTCCCACATACTTAGAAGAGAACTATAATAATCCAGAGGCTTTTATCGCTTTGTTATAACAGACATATACTTTAATAAAGTTGATAAATCCGAGAAAATTTTTTATCAGAGGAGTACATTTCCTTTACAGCTTACCACACTTCAATGGTTCGAACATGCACAGCAAACAGAGGCCACCATGTTGGTCTCACACACATAGAAATGAATATTGCTTGACAAAATCAGCACTAATAGAATTAGGGATTTCCCTCTCTCCTTTTTTTTTTGGTAGAAAAAATGTAGATATTTCTTTAAAGAAGACAATAAGTAGATTAGTGCTCTGATACCATGTGAACAATACTTATAAATAATACTGTGAACAGTGTCATAAACAGTTCTATGAACAGTGCCAGTAATAGAAAAAGGTATCAAAACTAGAGAGAGAAAAGGAAAAGAAGAAAATAAAGAGAGTAACATGAGATTCAGTCACCCCATACCCCACTATATCTTTATTTATAATGCCTGTTTAGGGTTTACAAAGGACAAAAATACCCTCATTGAAAATAAGTATCTTAAAGTATATAAAAATGATAGAAATGCCTCTATACACAAAACAAATTATTCTTTAAAGCAGTCCATTTCAACTTGGAACTCAACCAAATGGATGTTAAGATTGTGTTTCTAAATGGGGTGTTAGAAGATAGAATTTATATGAAACAACCAGTGGGCTTCATGGAAAAAGGAAAGAAAAACCTAGTGTGTAAACTTAAGAAATACTTTTAGGGTTAAAGCAAGCATCAAGCCTGTGGTACATAAATTTTCAAGAGACCTTGTCAAAAGCTGGTTTTGTACCTAACCAAGAGGATTATTGTATATATATCAATGCCAGTGAGAGTGATGTCATATTCATCTTCTTATGCATGGATGACATGTTGATTGCCAGTAGTTCAATGTCTCTCGTCTTAGAAACAAAAGCTTTCTTGTCGAAGCACTTTGATATGAAAGATCTTGGAAAGGCTTCATACATTTTGGGAATCAAGATCACTAGAAATAAAAGAGAGAGAACCACTTAGTTATCCCGAGAGATGTATTGCAAGAAAGCTGACATTGCAAGAAAATATTGTCAATATTTGAGATGGAAAATTATCTGCCTATAGTAACCCTTGTTGATATGAAGATCAAGTTGAGCCTAGCCATGTGTTCCATACATTTAAGGTGCCCATGCAGATAATTCATTATAGAAATGCAGTTGGGTTACAGATGTATGCCATGTTAAGGACGAGACTAGACTTATCATAGCAAATGATTAGTAGGTTCCAAGGTTTAAAAACAACAGATCATCAACCCAGATCGGCTATCCAAAAAGCCGTGTCAAATTGGTGGATCGGCGATCCAGATCGGAGAATCGACTGGTTTCAGCCTCAAAACAATTTCTAAAAAGCATTAAAAATTTCTAAAAATACTGTTTTTTGAGTTTCAAGAAAAATTTGAGGTGTTACATTATATACTCTCATTATATACCCTCATTGAAGATGTCATGCATAGAATTAGAGCTGCGTGGGCAAAAGTAGAGATGTACGACTGGAGTTTTATGTGATCGCCGCATACCAATGAAGCTGAAGGGGAAATTCTGTACAACAGCTGTGAGACCAGCTTTGCTTTAGGGGGTAGAATGTTGGGCAGTTAAGAAACAACATACCCATAATATGAGTGTCGTTGAGATGAGGGTGTTGAGATGGATGAGTGGTATGACAAGAAGGGATAGAAGTCTAAATGAATATGTTTGGGAGAACTTAAGTGTAACTCCAATAGGTGATAAAAAAATGTAGAAATGTGGTCTTGCAAATGTAGAATATGGTCTTGCTTTGTACCTCGAGGACTTGCAAATGTAGAAATGTGGTCCCAGCCGCTTGAAACAATTTTTCATATTATAATATTACATCAAACATGATCCAAAAAATATTAAAGAACACTTCCACATTATAAAATTAAAAAAAAAAGAAAGAAAAAACCCCTATAAAGTTAAATTAGTATTGCATCTAACATTTGCTAATTTTGTCTACTCATCCAAAATTATCACAGGCTAACCAACTACAATACTATACACTGAAATTGGAATTATTAGTTTATATTTTATAAGTATTTTATTATACAAATAGGAATAAATTTAGACTTTGTCTTATAATATCTTATAATTTTAAAAATGTTATTTACAACTATAAAAAGAATACATCACGTATTTTATAATATATTAATTAATAAATAAAATACAGAAAGTGGTTATTAATGTACAATTAATAATAATAATAATAATAATAATAATATAATATTGCATTAAACATGATTCAAAAAAATATTAGGAAATACTTCCATATCGTAAGATTAAAAATAAAAATAAAACCTGTATATATTTCAATGTTATGACATTAAAAAAAAAACTTCAAAAAGGCGATTGGACCCTAAAAGAATAACCCTCTTAACATGAAATGAAGCCTCTCTCTAGTAGTCATAGCTACATACTCTCTTTCTAAAGAAATTATGGCTTGATAACATAGACTTGATAGCAAAACCTCGAAAATTAGAATATACATTGCAGACATTTACAACCTTGAGATAACCTCATCTTTAAATATATGTAACATCTTTAAATATATGTAACCCACATGCATATGTTCACAACATACGTCTTGATAGAGAGAGAGAGAGAGAGAGAGAGAGAGAGAGAGAGAGAGTAGTAGTAGTAGACGAGTAGTAGTAGTTAGTTAGTTAGTAACTAGTTACGTTAGGTGTTACTTTTAGTTTTAGTAGTTAGTAGTACGTAGTTACGACGTAACGTTACTTTATAAG
>NW_006494789.1:4124511-4140598 GCF_000471905.2 Amborella trichopoda
AGAGAGAGAGAGAGAGAAGTTGATAGACAGAGTAGATGTATTTGTAACATACGTTGTGGCATTTTTTGATATGGACATTGCAACGTCTTTATATAGAGAGAGTGAGAGAAAGACTAGTATCCTATATTTGAGTGAAAGGAAAAGGAGTTTAATCCCACATCAGGCATATGAGAGAGGAAAAGGGAGCCAAAGCCCTTTAAATAGGCATCATACCAAAGAAAGCCCATCTACAGTTGATGACACCACTTTCACTATACGGTGGGGCCCATGTAAAGAACAAGATATAAAAATAAATAATTTTAAAAACAGAAGAAACACAAAATATATTAAAAAGGGGTGAATGGGGCTGATTTTCTGACATCACCTACTAGTTTGATGGCATCACTAGCAGATTCTGTCAGAGAACCGGTTAGAACAGGCCGTGTCGTCGGGGGAACTGGCCGGTTCTCAATATTTATCTGGAAAAGTCCCCTACGATTCCCAATCAGTATAAGTCGATTCCGATCCACATCAGCGATTTTTAAAACACTAGCAGGTTCCAAAGTAATCTAGCTGTTGAGCATTGGAAGGCAATAAAAAAAATTCTGTGATATTTATAGCGGACCATTAATCTTGCGCTCATTTATCAAATAGGCTTACACATACAGATACAGATTATGGTGATCTTGATGAATTGAAGAATCCAGGTATTCACACTTGCCAATGGAGTTGTTCCTGGTGCTCAAGGAGACAGGATGTCGTTGCACTCTTGATTAAGGAGTCGGAGCATGTGGCTTGTTGTCCTCACAGCTAAGGAGGCGGTTTGGTTGAAGAAGTTCTTGAATCAGCTTAGATTTGATGCAGTAAAGTTCTTGTGTGTAAAGATCTTCTACGATTTGTGTGGCCAAAGAGCTATGATTGCAAGTAACTGGGGCACATTAAGGCGGACTATTACCATATTTGCCGACGAGATCCGAGCAGGAGAGATCAAGGTTGCTTATCTCTCGATAGGGATTATGATAGAATGTCCTTTGACAAAGGGATTGGTAGCAAATATATTTGCTAAACATGTACATGGAATGGGCTTGAGAGAGAGAGAGAGAGTGAGAGATTTACGACTTGCAAAGGCCAAGTGGGAGATGTTGGGGATTGTAGCCTTTAAAGCCTTGTGAGAGCATGTAAATAAATAGTTATAGTGGATTATACACTTTAGTGAGAATGTGAATGTTGATTGATTGGTTTAGGGTTAGGCGCTCTATGGCCCTGGTCATGTCCAAAACCCTTTAGCCTTAGTCATATGGCGCTACTATAGAGGGTTGCGTGAGGGCCATTGCTTATTGAGGTTAGAGAGATGGCTAGGTATAGTTGGTAGGCTAGGAGAACTTCATAGTCTCTTGTGTGCTGATGTAAGCCTGTGAGAGCAAAGACTAAATACTCAACAAACTTTCGCACATGTACGCAAGATAGCCGCAGATTGGGACTGACCCTGCAAAGGTTTACATTTATATGTGCATAGAGATAATTCCCCGTGCACTATAGTGATATGTGTGTATAACTTGCTCTCAAGGGGGAACCTGTAATTCACATTTCGGGATTGTGGTTTCACTATTTGTTGTCTAGCTTTGATGAGCCAATCATGCGTCTTGGGTCTCATTGGGTTAGTTTGAAAAGATAGTTGAGGGTCATGGTTATTAGGTTGGGTGGAGTGCCCAGACAATCATTTTTCTTGATCCATTGGTACCATTCCACTTACAGAAATTTTGTTTTTAATATTATAAATGTTTATGGAATTTTAGAAATTATTAAAATATTTTTCAGCAATAAAAACCCTAAACGGGAGTTTTGTAAATTCCAAAATATTTTTCTAGGGGCATGATGGGACCCATGTGGCGGACCAAGGGCCCAACACACATGTTGGCAAACCCCACTTGGGTGTGGGACGTGGGGCCCATTTGGCCCACATCCTAGCCTAGTGAGAACTCCCATATCTTTTCTTATGAAAATCTTTAAAAGAGATTTAGCTTCCATAATTTGTGTGAGTAGAGAATATTTCATGTTTGTAAAATATTCTTCCTTATCTTTGTTTTTGACCAAATCTTTTTGATTTTGAATTCCTACATTTTCTTTATGAGAGAAGAGGAAGTTTTAGCGAAAATAGATGATGAGATTTACTTAGTCTTCTCCTAGTTTCGACTAGAAGTGGATATGGGTTAAAGATTTAGGGGATAAGGTTCTTAGGATCCTCCTTAAATCGTGATGGCTGATTCATAGAATGGATGACTCAGATTTGCTTGTTTTGCACTGCACAAATTACCTAGGACTTTTATGGCCAAGATGAATTCTAAATGAGATAGGCATACCAAGATCCACCTAGAGGCTATAAATAGAGGGTAGGTCTCCTCTTTCTCAGCATCTGAACTTTTGGCCTCTCTCTCTCTCTCTTCCATGCCTCTCTCTATCTCATCTCTCTTTAGTCTCTCAAGGGGTGGCACACACCACCCTATAAGCCCTATGGGGGTGGCATTCTACCCAAGGGCTCATAGAGGGGCACATCCAGGCCACTTTAGAAAGTACTAGGATGCTCTAAGAATCGCAAGGGGTTATCGAAACCTTAGATCTAGCGTATGCTCTCTTAAACCCCAGATTTGAAAAAGGTAGTGTCTAAAGGAGATATATAAATAAAAAAAAATAGATTTTTTTTTTTACTCCGTCGAATTCCATAGAGCTACTTCTTTCAGACAAAAGGTGATAAAACCCAAGTTCAATTTCCCGCAAGAAAACAATATTTCTCTGGCGAGAGTTGCGTCAAAGGAGCTGTTCCGAAAGCTAACAAGGAATGGGGCCACATGGATGTGTCCAATGGCTCTCTGTCCCCTGTTATGTTTAATGGTGAGAAAATATTGCCCCTCGCTAGACACATTTCATTTTTTATAGTTTTGTATAATTTAAACTCTTGTTTTACCATGATCAAATGAAAATTACATCATAAATCATAATATAATACTCCATAATAAATCATAATATAATAATTTAGTCCCACTGATAATATCCCAATAAAACTTTCCACCCATGATGACCCAATAACAGAATTTGTTTCTAATATTTATTTCTAATGTCTCTTTATCCTTCTTTTTTGTTTGCTTGTACTTTTGACATAGTTGAGTTGGAAGTAGTATGTCTCTTTATAGGTAAGCAAATAAAGCATTCTTAAACCCTAAATTTGTTTAAGTGTTATGTAACTGATATTGAAGTGGTGTATTGTTCTAACTTATCTATGTTGTATGTTATAAACATTTAGATGTAACACCCCTATCTCCTTCCAACTAGTTCCTTCTCTCTCCTTACTCCCTCTTGTTTCCTTCCTTTGATACTAGACACAAGTCATAATTCACAAAATGTGTAATGTTATGAATTGCAAAATATGTACGAAATTTTGGTGTATTCAGAAAGTTTGTAGATCATAAAAAATTGAAGATCCACGCAACATTGGATATGAACCAAAACAAACATGCCCGGGAAAGGATACTCAATTCTGAGTTGGTGTAATCGCGGTTCTGCTCAATCCTGGAACCTTGATTTTGGGCATTATGGATTTGGATCCCATTAAATGGGATTGAGTTTGTTGATTTTCCAAGTCGAGATCCCAAATGTCAATGAATTGCACATAGTAGAGATCCTTTGTTTTGGATAGTAGGATCGAACTTCAAGAGAGGAAGCGACCCCCTTCTTAGAAGGTCCCGATAACTAAGGTTGATACAACAAGGCATATTGTGCAATGGGTGAGGTTTGCATAAGGTACCCACCTTATACAATACAAATAAGGGGCACCTCTAAATTTTCCCGGAAGATGTGGTTCCGTTGTCAGAAATCTTATGATGACTTGAAAATCCATGCTCAAACCCAATTATGGAATTTAAAATCCCAAAAATGTTGCAGATTGATCAGATCTGTAAACACTTGAGAATCTTGAAAATTGACTATTCAGATAAAACTTGTTACAAGATGCACTATTCTAGGACTTGAAATTCTTTTTTTTTCCCTCCCTATATCCATACATCTCAAGGTCGAGATGATCAATTGGAAGGTTTCCCAACTTTAGAGTACTCTTTTTCTACTGATTTGAGGTGCACCTTGCTTCTACACTATAAGGTTGAAACTTTATATAGACTTTGGTTGCAACTTTGTATAGACTTTTTCCTTCTTTAATTTGTACCTATTTTATATGTGTAGTTTGCTTGTAGTGGTACCCTTGCACATGTGCATCTTTTTGGGTATTCTCCACGAAATGAAAGATTTCAAGAGAAGCAAAGAATGACAAGATATGAATGCAGTCCATATTTGTTCACATTTGCCCCTTGTATTCCTTCTGTTTGCATATCATAAATCTGTTCTGCATTTTCTCACTTGTCCTTTCATTATATTCTCAGTGTTTTGGCATGAAACAATGTCAATTCCCAAGCATTGGCTGTCTTTCTATTGTAAGCTTTCTGAAATTTACTGGTCTCCTTTTATTCAGGTATATATGACCAATTTGCAAATGCTTTTGCAAAGGGTGTTGAACAACTGCAAGTTGGCAACGGATTTGCAGAAGGTGTGGCCCAGGTATTGCTTCCTTCAGTTTTCTTTATTAGTCATTCAATGTATACACAGCTCCTGAACTTGTTCGTCTTGGAATGTATCATGCATTGTGTGTTTGTGCGTTTGTTACATTCCATCCTAATCTGACAACATTACATGGCTATACTTTGGCAGTCTTTAATATTCATTCTTCTCTTTTTTTGTTCCATTCTTTTTTATGGATAGCCGATAATTCATCATCTTATTCTGGTTTCTCTCTTTCCTGTTATAGGGTCCATTAATCAATCAAGCTGCTGTCGAAAAGGTAATAATTGGTCTGTTATTGTGAAGGTTTTACTTATGGTGTATACCATGTGTCATGTCTGTCAAGTGAGGAGTGTATTCTGGATTCTGTTGTTTCTTGGATGAAATCGTTGCATTTTAGCTTAGTGCCTTCTACAAGGAATTGAAGTGATGCACTGAAAGATTTTGGCTTACCCTTTTGCTACTGTTGCACAGGTGGAGTCACATATTCATGATGCTCTCTCAAAGGTAACTTTTCTATTGATATTGTTTGTAAATGTTTGCCTGCCTTGCTCATGTTCTCTGTTCTTGATGGTACCACTAAATACTCATTTCCTATACTGTAAGAGATCACCTTCGTGAATTGCCACACAATAATTGAAACCTGAAGCTTTAATCTTTTAGCATTTTGTCGAGCCATCGAATGATGGTCCTTGTGCTTGTTTACGTCATAACTTGAGAGAGTGCTGTTGTACCCAATATTTCTGTAATGTTAAACAAAATGAAATGTTGGAAGGATTCCTAGCCATTACCCTTGAAAATGTACAAGGGAAAATATCAATAAAATGGTCAAACCACCTTAAAAAGTTCAATTAGATGGTTCAATCAACTAATTTACCGACAAAGTGGTCACCTTTTATAAAACATTTCACTTAGGTGCATCCACGATTAATTTATTAGAAAATGCCAAAACTGCCCTATCCCTAGTTTGGAACCCTAAACAAATGAAGCTGTTTGGTAAATCATTATCTCCCCATCCCTATTTTGGAACCATGAACTAATTTTGGTAAATCAATATCCACTTAAAGTTACACAAGCCAAATCACCAAAAAATACCCCTTCTTTTCCCAGGCTCTGAGCCTGGAATATATTTTTTCTCATTGAAAAAATCTCATATGTGTTTGGAACCTTGAGCAAGCAAGGGTATTTATATCTTTTGGCTTGGGTGACTTAAGTGGGGTGAAATCGCGAAGGAGTCCTTGCTTACTCTAGGTATGAATCCAGGAACATTGTTTAAAAAAACATTGTTCAAGTTTGGAAGTCAGAATAAATTAGGTATTTAGGTCATTTGGCTCAAGTGACTTATGTGGGTCAAATGATCAGAATGCTCTCACTTGTTCAGGGTTACAAACCTAGAAAAAGGGCAATTTAGGCATTTTTAGAAAACAATTCTTGAGGAGGTCCCGAAATAAAAGGATTTTTATAAAGTAAATATTTTCTTGGTGAAATTGTTGATTCAACGGCGTATCATTGTTTTCTTGTGGTAGTTTGACCATTATATTGTGATATTTCCCTAAAAGAAAAAAGGATCCACCAGCGTATTTATCTTTTCTTCATATTTGATTCGACTCTTTCTATTCATTGGGACTTCAGATTTTCAAAAGTTATATTAGTCAAATCATTTCATCTCTTATAAGTGCTCTGGAGAGTGTCACACAACTGAGAATTCCAATGATTTCTGTGGTCTTTAAGGTTGACTAAATCCTTATTATGATCATGATCAGCATAAAGTTTAGTTAGTAATGTTTTCTTTCCATTAGGATGTTTGGCTTGCAAAAGCCTCGGCCCTTTTTGAATTCTTGAAGACCAAAAGCCCTGGACTTTGATGCTTTTGTATTGAAACACTGAAGTTATGCTGTGGCATATTGTTAGCATCTGGATTTTACTGGCTTTTATAATGGACTGCTACATGTTCGATATAATAAACTCGTCCATGTTATGGATGTTTTTACCTCAAGTGGCAATGTTTCACGACTTCTTCCTTCCACATTTCTTTGATAGAAATGTCAAGATTTGCTGATTTGGAAAATGAAATATAACTACAAAAAAAATTCAGCACAAGGTCCACGTCCATCTGAGAATTATGGAAGCACAAACGAACACTGCATTCTCTGGGCTCTAGTGCCATGAGAAAATCTATACGCAGAATTAAAGTGATTTATTGATTCCTAAAGGTGTTTTACATGAATGCACAAATGCATCCGACCAGTTGATTTCCATGTCAACAAAATATTGATACATTTGTTGTACAAAGAGACATTCATTACTGAAATACATTCTAACGATGACATTTTTGCCCTGTTCCATTAGCACAGCTTGTATGAAGCATGTTTCCATTGACAAGACACGATAGGTGTGAGATTCATCAGAGTTCCCTATATCAATTACTTATTGCCAATCCAGTTCATCTTGATATATCTTATGTAGGAGCTAGGTAATTTGAGAAGAAACACATAGGGATGACCATGGGGACTGCTTTCTTTGAGGTTTTATCTTGTATTATACAAAGAGGCATATTCACCACTGAAATGCATTCTAATGATGACATTTTTGTCCTGTTCCATTAGTACAGCTTGTAGGAAGCATGTTTTCATTGACAAGACAAGATAGTGTGAGATTCATCACTGTTCCCCATATCAATTGCTGGTTATGAATCCTTGTTCAAGTTGCTATATCATATGTAGGAACTAGGTAATTTGAAAAGGAACACATAGGGATAGCCATTGGTGACTGCTTTCTTTGAGGTTTCATCTTATGTTATGTACGTGTACATGAGGGCTGTTTTGTTAATTATTTTTCTTTGA
This sequence comes from Amborella trichopoda, assembly GCF_000471905.2. The sequence goes on from NW_006494789.1 coordinate 4,131,936, forward strand.
GCCACTTGGACACCCTATCAAGAAATCATGCGATTCCATCAATCCACAATGATTGGCTACACATGGTCTGGGTGAATGGTCATTAGTCTTAACTTAATTCTAAGTTCTAACTCATGCACAGAGATAGGCACTATTTATGTTCCACTCACTAATTTGCTAAAGCACAGGCAGGTGTTTCTCTGCCCCGTTGACTATCGATGAGAGCGCCACTGTAATCCATTCCAAAGCAAATTACACTTCAAATAGTTTCTTAGTTGGACATTTGAATATAAGGGGCAGTCTCTCATTCTTATCACCTCTTGCCCATGTTCTGTTTCAAGTTTTTTTATCCTGTATCCTTGGTAGTCTATCTTACCAGGATTCTTTTGTCTGGGCAACTTACTGTTGTCAAGAGATGTTAGCAAAGGTACCAGACTAATTCTTCTACAAACCTTCCAAACTGAAGAATCCTAGTAGTTCTTCAATAATCTTCTTATTCTTCATGTGAAATGTCAGTTCTTTTCTTTGGTTCTTGGTTCTTTCCATGAAGAATCTTGAAATAAGAATTTTATTGACACACTGATAACTTTAATTTGGCTCTTCTGGCATTATCTTATGAGGTCTTTTAAGTCATCACTTCCAAGAATCGATCATTTACACATTTAGTTTTTTAACGTACGATATATTTGTTATAAAAGAGGAAATGAACCGTATATACTATGAGGTACTTCAGCCTTGGGCTCCCATTTGTATTAAATTAAAAAATTTATTGAGGTAATGCACCACACCTGAGCTCTGCCCATCCTAATCTTGGAAGCTCCTAGCAAATCTCACTAGATTCTTCCCAGAAGTAAAGTCATCAACTTTTGCTTCTTTGGATTCTCTACTATTTAAGATTGCGCATGATTATAGTATTCATTCACACATATGCACAGGAGTAGAAACAATTTCTTTTTTTTTATTTCCCTTCATTACCTGTAAACTGAAGTTTCATGAATTGCTATTGGAAATTTTACATTCTAAAAGAAAAAAATGATTGAAATTTTATAAATTTTATTCTTCTTTATGGGAAATTTTACATTCTAAAAAAAAAAACGATCGAAATTTTATAATTTTTATTAGCTTCTTGATGAGTATTATTTAACTCTCTTATATTCAATACTGTATTTGTTCATTTAATTGAATGATTGATTCATAATGTTGTGTATATAACTTTGTATTTATGAATGACTAATGTTTCTATATATCATGTCTCATAATAATTAGGGTACCTTTGAAATGTAAAATTCAGATACTTGAAATATAAACCTCTCAAAATGTTTAGGATATGGTAAAAGTCTCTTTTGTCGTCTTCATGGATGGTCATTGTCTTCTGCTTATTATGCTTGTAACTTTCTTGTCTATCCTTCACATGAAAAAGCATTTCTCTCCAAATATCAGACATAGTGTTCATTGTCAATGATTTATTGGTTTTTGGAATATAATGAATGATAAAATATGCGAATATTAGAAGAAATAAATTTACTGTTAGAAGGAATAAAACAATATTGCTTTCTTTGCTAGAAGTAAGCTGAAAGGCAATTGATTAATCCGTATGAAATGTTCAAACAAGCCTGTCAGTTTTCCCTTTTGGGTGCCATACTTGCTAATGTTTCATGTTTGATAACTAATAGGGAGCCAATGTGATTGTTGGGGGCAAAAGGCATAGTCTTGGTCTGACATTCTATGAACCTACTGTAATTGGCAACGTAAATACTGAAATGAAGATTTCCAGGTAGTATCTTGTGCATAGTGTTTTTCTTTGATACTAATTTACTTGGTTTTGTGTTTCCATTGTCAGTTTTGTGGTTACCATTCATTATACATTTATGTATGGATAGCAAATCCTGCCCATTTTTCTCTACCATCTATCCAAATTGGCATACCATTTTCACACATATGATGATTTATTATATTGCCCTTGTGGTCTCTAATTATAACCTCCAACCACTCCTTCACAATCATGGGCCACATGGTATCTAGAGTAGTACCTCACAAGAATTTGATTCTGTTACTAGCTAATGCACGAGTGTCCTTTAGACTTTTTAGTTTTGTATGGCAGAAAACAGTTAACAGAGTGCTGCATGAAAAATTAGTCGTGTCCATTTCAGAAGAGGCGAACCTGCAGAGATTCTTAGCTGCAACTTTTTTTATTATCAAGCTGTTACAAAATCTACTTCTCCTGCAAGAGTCTCTTGTCTATGAATTCACATTGCACTGTAAAAAATTGCAATTGTGACAATGGAGTATAATACAGTAAATACTACAGAGAAAATCACTACTGCCTTGCTGTGAAGTTTCTTATGTTAATTTATCACCGGTTAGGGCTTCTATACTAATAGATTGCAAATTTGTTTCTCATGGGAGTACCATCACATCTAAAGAATGTCCTAATTGTCCTAGATTAGCATATCTCATAAGATTACCTTTGTACCTTTAGCTTTGCTCATTTGATTTCTGAAAGCAGCAGCTTCTAAAGCCACCACTTCCAGAAACTGTAGCACCTCTCCGTTTGATTACAGGAAGTGCTACACAACTTTTGGAAGATGCGGCTTCTTGCGACATCCAAAACCACTGTTAAAAATGGAAAAAGCAACTTCCATAGGAGCCAGTAAATGTGGCCACAGCCCTCTTGGGAAGACTGAATTTCCAAAAGCCGCTCCTTGCCAAAACCAAACATGCCCTAGACGTGCTCTTATCTATGAATATGCCTGATACTGTTACCTCCTCGATATACATGCACTATAACATAAGATGTTTAAGCCTAATGTTAATTAGCACATCCATGTTCTGAAACTTGGGGCATATCTTCGATCTGTCTTCAAATTCAGGTGGGGAAAAGGGAGTATTTTAACTGTTTCTTCTGTGGTTAAATTGTCTCGATTTTTCAATTGTAACAAGTATTTTTAAATTTTTAAGATGTGGGAATTTGTTTCATTCTGACATGTTTACTCTGTAACAGGGAAGAAGTTTTTGGACCTGTTGCACCTCTTTTTCGATTTAGAACTGAGCAGGAAGCAATCGAAATTGCTAACAACACAAATGCTGGTTAGATCTATCCTATGTTACTCCTTTTTCCAATTTTTATGTCTACCTGCTTAGATCATGAGACAGCTTTTGACAAATCATAGTTTCTCAACATCCAAACTACTGCAGCATGCTTAAGAGTGCTGTTGTCAGGACTAGACCCATCTTTGAACTAGTTAGGGGCCGGTCTGATTAGTGGCTGAACTTGCTAGACCATTTTTCAAAAGCAAAACATAAAATTTCAGAATTGCACTAAAAGTAAATAAAAATAATCAGGAAAGGACAAATAAGGAAATATCTGATGGAAACAACAACATTTTTAAGAAACTTACATGAAAAATGGAATCACAGTTTTGCCATCAGCATTCATAATAGTGAATGTTTTTTATTCTGAATTTGCCAGATTTTAAGTGGGGATTGTGTGTTTGTGGAAGATAATAGATTAGAGAAAATCAAAATCTAAGGTATTGGCCTCTTGGGTATATAGTTTCTGGGGAAAACTAGAGAGCCTTAAGGGTAATAGGTTATTATAATCTTGAGAGAATAAAACATAATTAAATATATAATAAAAAATAAATGATGGAAAATTCAATTTTGGTTTCAAAATTGAGTTTTGGGAAGAACCTTTTGGGGCAAAGATAGAAGGCTTCAGAGGTTCTAGTAAAGTTATTGGGACTGGGAGTGGGATCGGAAGCAGGAGCGTGAGTTTGGGATCATGATAGGCTAGAAGCTTCCTATGGTCGGAATTGTTGTCCTTACGCCCACGCCCTGAATTGCAGGGATCTCGATCCCAACATGTTGGGGAGCTAGATCCCAACTATTGGTATAGCATGACAAACTCTAAAAGTCTGAGACGCATATGGTAAAAGCATCTCTTTTTCTCATTGAAAAATATATAGGATCTGATTTTGCAACGTAATTACTTTCTTTTTTAATGGTTATGGCTTGTTTCCTTCTAAAAGATCAATCTGACATGAATTATTTATGTTGACTGATCCTTGAGGGATTGGGATCGTGTTCTTCCCATGGGAGTGAAATCCACCCAAGGTCCAGCTCTGGGAGCATGGGATTGTTGGGGATTGCCTCCAAGTTGGGAGACCTTGGTAAATATGGGTTTTAGGTTAAGATTGGGGTGAGTAAATGATAAACAAACCAAACCAGAAATAAGAATGTGCTAGTTTAAGATCTAGCTTTTTGGGGTGATTGGTTTTTTGGGAAAAACAAGAGGGCTTTAAAGGTTCATGTTAGTACAATGGGCCTAGAGATGTGAGCTGGGAATAAGAACACAAATAAAACTGAAGAATGCGATCCCAAAGAATTTGAATTTTCTAAATGAAGCTGGCTGGAAAGTTAAATCTGACCATAGTGACAAGTCAAACACCAGTTTTGAGCATTATTGGGTGTTGGCCTGTTCAAAGACCTTACCAGACCACAGACCTTACTAGACCACCATAGGGACTGGTTCGTGGTGTGACCAGACAGTCTTGTGCTGTGTTAATAACCATGAAAAATAGTGATAGCATCCGGTGGACAGCTTCCTCTGGATGTTGGATTTGTTTTTCTGGCTAGATTGGGTATTGGATTTGTTACAGATGAAGGCCACTTCGCATGTTTTCCACAACTACATTGTACCCCATAAAAGCCCTTGACCGGCAGTAATTAGGTAACTGGTTTCGTGATCTTGATTAGGAAGCTGTCATTCTTTATATTTTTTCAGTGAATTTACAAACAAGTACCACCCCTTTTAGTTAGTTTATTCTGTTGTAATAGAGTTTCACTAATATCTGATGAAACTGGTTAGCTGAAGGCTTAATTGGTTTCTGTAATTTTGACGTTGCAGTCGAGAAGTAATCACTTAGGCATTCACCACTTGAGGATATGTGAAATCATCACCTGCAGAAACTCATTTATTTCACCACTTGGATCTATAAATTTCTAATGCTTGTTCCTAGAATATGTTGGGCCCAAGATCCTGTTTGGTAGTGTATACAAGTTCCAACTGTGATCCAGAATTGTGAAAGCATTTGGGTATTGAGAATGTTATGTCATTGCATGAGCATTGCCAGACCCCCACCCCAGGGCTTCTTATGGTTGTCAATATGATGCATGTGGTATTCTGTTCTCCACATCCTGGGAAATGTGTGTCAAACCAGCTGAATCTGTTTATGCAGAAATAGAAATCCCAGTCATGTAGCAGTGTGTGCCACATATGACATCCAATCAAATGTTCTTGTAGTGTTGTTCATCATCAATCTTTATTTTTATTAAACAATATTGATAAGGTTCCGACTTGCCACAATGAACATAGTGCAGAGATGGGTTCTGGGAGACATTATTCTAATATTTGCTAGCCCTTTTGAGACATAGAAAATGCATAAATCTGAACTGTTTCATACTCGTCATCCGTAATGTCAGAATTCATGGTAGATTGATTTCTCATTGGAGGTTACTGGAAATTTTTACTACAACAGTATATCTACGAAAAATGAACTCAACTCTGCTGCATGGGGGAGTGTGTTTTACCTTTTATAATGTTATCTGACACTTCTCTAAATATGCAGGACTAGCTGCATATCTATATACAACAAATATATCACGTCTATGGCGTGTGTCAGAAGCCCTTGAATATGGAATTGTTTCTGCAAACGAAGGACTATTTTCTACTGAGGTATGAATTCGCTATTATTCTTTCTTGAATGCTTCATGATGTGGTTAGTTGGTTAGTTAACTGTCCTGCATGAAGAACAAAAATCTGTACTTACCCAAAAAAAAGAACAAATATCTGTTACAAATATATACTACCATTTATATTTATGTCATTGGTAGTTGTAATTGATCAATTTCACTTATCCATTGAATCCAATAACTAGTACTTTAGCTTTGAAGTTCATACAGGCCCAATGATTTCTGTGTGTCTGTATTGAGCATTTCATTGACTAAAGGTTTCCTAGAATAAGTTGTGATTAGGATATCTGAGGTGTTACGGGGGCCAAGTTAATCAAATTGAATCTGTTTTACTGAAATCTGAAGAACATCAATTCTGTAGTTTTGACTAAACATATGACTGTTATCGGCTAGTTGATTCAAGCATCCTTTCTTAACCATGCTCCATTGAGTATTTAGGAAGGTCAAATCCTTTTTTGTTAAATCCAAACATATGAAGTCCTTGGAATATTTTCTTTAATGCAAGCTCCTGATGTGGGCTCAAACGATGTTAGTTTTCTGGTCATTTCTTATAACAGGTTCCCTTTGTGGAATACTTCTTAGTGGCACAATTGTCCAAATTCACTCAATATCTATCTCTTCTCATAGTCTTTCAGGACAGGATCATCGCTAGCTTTATTTCAAGAGTAATCTAACAATGTCTCCATTATTTGGTAGATGAATGATAATGGCCCCAAGGTTCTTCATGTTTCTGATAGAAAATTATGTCATCATTTTCATTCTCATTAAGTAAACACCTACCTATTTATTTTTTGGATGAGAACCATGGATCTGTTTGTCTTGGCAGATTATTTTGAGAATCCACCAACCAACTAATCTGTAGTTCACATGACTCAGTTAATAGATGTCTATATTTTTCCTACTAGTGGTATTTCTGGGCCTTATTGTCACTCTTACTTTGTGGGTCTTTTGTCTTGAAAGACTGCTTTTTCCCTTATCTTACAGATAAATGTACTGTCCCACTTCTGGTAAATGAGGCCCCCTTCCAAAATATATATAGAACTACCCATAAGATTGAATGCATTACTGAAGTAAGGACATCATTATATTGTGATATAGGTTGCTCCATTTGGGGGATTCAAGGAGTCAGGCCTTGGGCGTGAAGGCTCCAAGTATGGAGTTGATGAGTATCTGGAAGTAAGTAGAGGTTTACATGAAATTGCAATTTTTTCTGTTGGAAAGTAAATCCATTGCTAACAATGACAAGCTTCAACATTGTGTGTCCAGATGAAATATCTATGCTTGGGAAACCTGAAAAGTGCTTGACCATGCGCTGATCTCCAATGAGTGGCATGTTCATATTTGTTCCTCTTTGATGCAAGGTATATTGCCATTGGATCATGAAACCTGCTATTTGATTGTTTACTTTTGGCCTTTTTTGTGTGAAAACCCAAAATTGTGCAAATTAACACAAAGAAGGGTGGATAAATTTGTCACCAACTATTGCCAAAACAACAAGTACTAACAAATATAATATCGATAGGAAGAAAATTCTGATTATTCTCTCTCTAAATTTCCTACATTTTGGATGCTTCCAGGAAAGTGAATGACAGAGGGCTAAACGGCAGGCAACCATCAAAGGCTATCAGCTACTGGACTCTTGTTTTTGCGAAAGAACTAGTTTTTTCTTATATTCTAGTCAATGCACTTTGGGATATAGTAATAATATAATTATCATAGAAATAACAATTACAACAATAATGAAAGAAAATGTTTTCTCCCAACAATGGAGAAATGCCTTTTGTGCAATATTACGAGAGCAGTAGACTGTTTTCACGACGTGTATATGTCAGAAACTATAGATCATCCAGGCCAGTGGGTTGCCCTCCTTAAAGTTTAATTAGGATAGGACCCAAAGGGGAATCATACTTTTATGGGCCTAATTTGAGGACCTAGAAGAAGATGGCCCTAGCATTGAACATTTTGGTTTTGGCTCTCATGCTACAGTTTGGGAGCCAACATACACATGAAATGACCATGAGAAATGGGGGGGAGGTGGGGCGGGGGAAAGGAAAATGAAAAAACCGACCGAGCTTTTGATTTAAGGCTGACCACAGGTAGCAGTCATGCACTCCTGGCTAATGCTACCTGTATTTTTTAATCGTATCCAATCCAACCAGTTTTTGGATATAATGAGTAATATTTAGGTGATGGCCATCCGACTTGGATGGATGATGGTGAATGCAAGCCGTCCAACAAAGTTGGATGGGGTTGTGTGGATATGCCGGCATATGCCCACATAGAAACCGCATCCTACCTTGCTTACCACCTTTGTCGGAACTTGTTGCACTAAGTTTCTCTACTTGGCATGCGGCCAAACCTCCGTCCCTGTAATTTGGCAAACAAGCAGCGCCGACATGTGCATATCAGCCTTGCACCAAACCCTTAATTATGCATGTAAAGTTCTGCTATTTGAATTAGGGAAAAGTTTATATAGAGCCTAGACTCTTAACAATCAAACTAGAGCCTACTTCAAATTATTCATTAGAATAGGTCATTTTAATGTTTGAATATCATCAAATTGATCATCTCGACATCAAGATACATGGATATGAGAAAAAAATGAATTTCAAGTTTTGAAAATAGGGCATCTTGAAACATATTTTTTGACTGTCAATTTTCAAAATTTTGAAGTTTTCATAGATCTAATCGGTCTACACTATTTTTGAAGCTTTAAATGTTATAACTAAAGATGAAAATATAATTTAAGGCTATCCCAAAACTTTTCGGTATTAAAACCATATTTCTCGATACTATTTGAAGGTAGGCTCAAGATTGATTAGTGCCTCAGCTCTATACAAACCGCAACCTTTGAATCATCCATCACTAAAATGCAACCTTAGAATACTTGTTCATATGTTGGCTGTTGCTTGCTAGCCAATAACAAGTTTGTG
>NW_006494789.1:4147765-4263441 GCF_000471905.2 Amborella trichopoda
TGAAATTCAAGTAACATAGGAGTGTCCAATAACTTTCACAAAGGGAACTTCTTTAAGCGACGCATGTTTTTCAATGTGGCACACTATCAAAGGCAGAAATATTGATAGTGTAGCAGAAGAAAAATGGCTCAAGGGTTTCATGAAAAGACCAATCTCAAACAAGGGGCCAAAAATTCCTTTTGAGTCTATCACAAATCATTCTTATATGACGCTTCTCATAAATTCTCTTATGTGAATTGGTTGAGATAAATCTTTCTAAATTTGAGAGCAAGTTTTCCCTCTTCGAAATAGTTTTATCATTTGACTAATCATAAATGTTCCCACTCAAATAAACAAGGTTGTTTCTCTCAAAAACCCTTTGCAAATGATTTTGGAAATACAATATATTTTAATCCTATCTTTTGAAATACTTTGAATAATTTTAAGAAAAAAATATTTTAGTTTTCCCTCAATAATTGGTGACTGTAAGATACTCCGCTAAATTATGACTCACATAGTCGTGACATATTGCCCAAAAAGCCTCTTCGAGTATATAATCATAATAACAATGAAGTGGAGTGTATCTTAGTCATTGCCCTTGTTAGAAAAATAACATAATGAGAGAAATAAATTCATTAGGGAAAAATCATCTTCTTTGATCTCCCATAGATATTTGTATTCATACATTTGGGATTAAGAGGGCATTAGAAAAATGAAATTTTCAAAAATACCAATCTTTTCTCCATTGGTCTCAATTATCTCAAATCCATTTGTTATAAATTTTGTCTATTTTTTAAACAGAGAAGCCATGCAACTTTTATGAAAATTTCTATTTCATGTATAAAACCCTGTTCATAATCAATGAGCCTTATATATCATACAAGACCACAAACCACAAATAAATGTCATACATATATATCTATTTTGCTGGGACCTTAGCATTACAAATTATCCGCAATATGAGAGCATAATCATGGCTTCATTATCTTAGCATTTTGGAGCACAAAAATGATAGTATATGAGGCACGATTCGCCATAAGGACTAGTCAATCATACAACACAAAAATCACACTTGGAATCCATCTCATAAGCTCTCATGCCACAAATAGCTGATAAGAAATAACCATTCCACATTCCACATGGTACTCACATACTTCACATGCTTCATACATATACTATTTACTTGAATTTGCCATGTTCAATACTTTAGTACTTGAATCAAAGGTCAAAGATCTAGAATCACCCATCTCTTGTGTCATCACCTTATATAAAGAGTATACACAAGTTCTTAAATATCACATTATGGGTGATTGCCCTTTCCAAGTTTATAGCTTATGTGACTAGTCCTTACTTTCCAAGTAATAATCATCATATAACATGAATGATAATCTACCAAGCATTAATTGTAAGAAATCATGAACTCAAGTTCTTAAAACAATGAATCCTCAAAATAATAGAGTCATGCATAGTAAGGCAAGAGAGTGTACCTTGCAATCTTTTAGCAACCATCTTGTGGAGTGCCAAGCCTTTGTTGTCGATCTGTGATGTCCTTTCATCATTTCTTTCTCTTTTCATAACTTGCTCATGATTCAATCCATATTTATGTATCTTTGGCCTTGTTGAGAACATCATCATACACTTTCTGGATGTAATCGGATCTTGACCAAGACTTGGATCTCAGGTATCAAATCTTATACTCATGACCCAATTAACCCTCCTACTGATCTAATATACTCTATGAAGTCACAAAACTTCTAACAACTGATGGTTCACATTTGGATTACTCTAGAGTGTGTAATACCCATACCCTATTTACACTTATGATGTTAGTAATGCAGTTTTTTTGATTTTTTTAGGTTGAGCACCTTCTAATCCTAGTGCCATAACATTAAAACTATTTAATATTTACTCATGGGACTTATTTTCTATTATATTAGACTTAAAATGGGACAAATTATATTCAAGGTTCAATAAAAAATTTATGATAAAAAAGGACACAAACAACTTGTCTCTTAGAGGGTTAATTTTTGTACTATGTAGCAGAAAATATAGGTTAGCATACCTCTAATAAAATGACCATATCTTTTAAAATATGAGGAATTTTCCTATAAGAAGGTTTTTTATATGAAACTAGACAAAATTCCACAAAATAAAAACTCAGCCTTAATTCAAGATCATATCTTTTCAATTACCTTAAAACCTTTATTTTCAAAAGTACAAAGTTCTTGGAAAATTCATACATAGATCTGGCGTAGTCCAACAAACTGTTAATAACTTTCAAATCTAAGACCTTTTCTACATGAAATTACCTTAAAAAACATAAAACATCGTAGAAGATCCTCATATTTTATGAAGAAAATAAGCTCCTATCATTGTGCCACATACGATGATCAGATCTGGCAATTTTCAGCTACGATAGTTATGGCAATTGAGCCATCATCTTTCAAAAACTTTAGCAAATAATTTTGGCTCCCATGATCAAGCACTTATACACTTTATAAATCATAATTTAGATAAAATTTAAAGAACTAAGGGACTCTCTTAGAGCTTGGCTTTAATACCACTTGAGGGTTCCTCTCAATTGAGTTTATCAAGAAGTTAATAGCTCACTATTATCACAATGACCTTACAGTAATTTGTATTTTCAAGTTGTAATTGGAAGTGTATTGTAATATTTTCAAGTTGTATTGGATTGTATTCAACTACATTGTAGTCCAATTCAAGTATATTGGTTTCAATAGCTGATCCCCCTTGCGTTCCTTTGCCTTGAAATTGTAGACGCAATTATGGCTGCCTTGGGGCATTGCTTTGTGCTCTTATCCATGCAACTATCATTATTTTCCATACTATACACCTAACCTTAAGAATTGGCGAGATGCCATTGTTGAACGGAATGTTTGATCGAATCCCAAGTGACTCACTATAAATCTTAAATAGTCAGAACCCGACACCATAAGCCTGATGCAACTGGGCGATGTAGAAATAGGTGGCTTGTTGTTTCCTTGTCACTCTACACATCAACGCATATTGGGGATAATCGTGCCTCTTTTTTGGTGCATGAACCCATATTTCTATGGAATAGAAACTTTCCTATTTTGTAAGATGTGACATGCTATGGGGTTTTGAAGTCATGTGCTTCCCATATTTTGTGGAAACTAAATCGTATTGTATAGGAAAGTGTATCTAAATTGGAAAAAGGATGGGAAAGGCCTCACGTGGGTAGAACTTGAGTCTTTTCCTCTTTATAAAAATAATTCTATAGAAAGAAAATTAGATGCAAGGAAAATATTTAGAAAGAGAGGGTAAGTTAGTCCTTTGGGTGGGTATTCTATGAGAGTGAAAGACCCAATTTAGGGTTTGAGAGAAAGCTTATGATCCCTTGTATTCTCTATGCTTGCATGGTATTTTCTGAGTAGTGGAAAAGAACTTTGTTGCCCCGTAGATGTAAGAAACTTACCAAACCACGTAAATCTTTGTCTCAGTTTTTTTAATTTTCTGTACAATTTTTCTTTCCCTTAATTTTTCCAAACCTTAGTTTTTATCCTCTACAATTACTTTCAGAGCCTTAGGATTTAAGATCCAAGTTGGGCACGAGGTTTGTGGAAGATCGCATATCTTTGAAGATGATTGGAAGAATTTCAACCAGATATAAAATTCGAAAATTTAACGGTTCAGATTTCTCAACCTGAATATTAAAGATGCATGTGGTGTTACTCAAAGATGGTTGTGTAGTGGCTTTAAAAGGTAGAGAAAACAAACTTAAAATGACAGATGATGAGTAATTTGATGAGAAGGATGAACTGACCAGCATAGATACTTTTTTTTACGCTTGATAAGTTTGTTTCATTCAATGTCTCCTCAAAAACTACCACGAAATATTATGGGACGGGCTGAAAAATATGAAGGTAAGTCTCATCCTCATAAATGTTTTCCTCGTCACATAGTTTACAATCTCAAGATGAGTGATGGGGCATCTTTATAAGGTCACTTAAATGAGTTTAATGCCTTGATTAATAAGTTGATGTCACTAGATTTAAAAATGAATGAAGAAGATAAAGCAACTACATTACTCTATTCTATGCCAGAATGATGTGATGGATTGATCATGAATCTTAATAGTGCAAAATCTCTTGAATTTAATTATGTTGTTTCAGCACTTTTGACAGAGGAATCTAGGAAAAAGTCTGGTCAGGTTTCCTCAGAGAATGAGTTTATAGCATGGGGAAGATCAATGGAATGAAATACATAAAGAGATCAGTCAAGCTCCAAATCAAGAGGGAGTAAGAAAGTAAAGTGTTGGAGCTGTAAAAAATTAGGTCATGTGAAGAAAGATTGAAAGGCATAAAATGGGAACCAAGAAGTCCCTTATTTCAAGTGCATCATTTCATATGACTTCACAAAGGGATAGGTTCCATAAGTATCAAACATGTAATGAAGGTATTGTTTATATAGGAAATAATGACTCATGTCGAATACTGGGAGTTGGAGATGTGAACGTCAAGATGTTTAAGGGAGTCATATGGACAATTCCGAGTGTAAGACATGTTCCAGATCTCAAGAGTCTTTTGGCCTTGGAAAATTTTGATGAGCAAGGTTTCAAATTTACAAGTGAAAATAAATGTCTTAAATTTTGAAAGGGAGCACTAATGGTTGTAAATTAGAGTTAGTAGGCAATTTGTATAGACTTGCTGAAGAAACAGTTTTGGAAGAGGCGGATATTGCAGAGGTGGACTCCGTTATGACATGACATACACGTTTGATTCACATGGGTGAGTTTAAAAGCCTCCTCCCTGGTTTAAAATTTTTTAATTTAGACTTTTGTGAGTTATGCTCATTTGGAAAGCAGAACAAATTACATTTTACTCTATCCACCATTAAAACTAAGGATTTCTTGAACTTGATTCATTCAAATACATGAGAATCACTTATTGTTTCTATGTGGTGCTACATATTTTGTCACTTTTATTGATGATTTTTCAAGAAAAGTGTGGGTTTATATACTAAAAAAAAAATCAGTTGCCTTCAATTATTTCAAAACTTTAAGGCTCTGGTAGGAAATTAGAAGGTGAGAGCATCAAGTGTGTAAGAACTGATAATGGTTGAGAATGGTAGTGAGCATGGTACTGCTAAGAAATTGACAGGTCTTGTAGCACCTTAGCAACATGGGTTTGCTGAGAGGATAAATTGTATCACTATGGAGCATGCCAGGTGTATAATGAGTGTTGCAGGATTAGATCAATGTTTTTAGGTAAAACTAGTTTTTACAACTTGTTTTCTAATTCATAGGTCTCTCAGTTTTGCTAAGTACCACAAGACACAAGAAAAGGTTTGGACAGGTAAACCTGTTGATTATTCTTCACTACGTGTTTTTGGGTGTCATGCATATTCTTTGATACCAAGGGGAAACGAGCTAAGTTAGATGCAAAATCCAAAAAGTGTGTTTTTATTAGCTATGTTGATAGTACAAAAGGTATATATTGTGGAATTCGACTGACTAGAAGATTATAGTTAGTTGAGATGTTACTTTCAATGAAAATTTCATGCAGAAAAATAAAGACAAGGCAGATGCAAAACTTGTTGAGATAGAATGCACCCATGAGAACCAGTGAGATACTAGTTAGGATCAAGAACCTGAAATTGTTTTAAAGCATAACGAATTTTAGGTTGTGTCATATTAAGATGATCTAATGACCTTAAGAGACTCATGTGAGACTTAACAACTATGCCTTGTTCCGTGCTTGCCTAATAAAGGACAATGGGCCAGTAGTTTATTGTGAGGCGCATGAGACCGAGGAAACCGATTAATGGAGAGAACCCATCGAAGAGGAGGTAGAGGCCCTGTAAAATATGAGACCTCGTCGAACCACCAGAGTAACAAAAGACAATTGGTTGCTGGTGGATCTTCAAGAAAAAGAAAGGTCCTAATGGTATTGTTGAAGGTATAGAGCTTGATTGGTTAAGAAGTGGAATGCTAAAAAATCAGGTATTTATTTTGATGAGATTTTTTCTCTTGTCGCACGTTTGTCCACTATTAGAATTGTTTTGACTATAGATGTTGTTCTTGATTTAGAGTTGGAATAATTAGATATGAAAACTGTATTTTGGCATGGTGACATAAATAAAGAAATTCATTTGATCCAACAAGAGGGTTAAGGAAGGTAAAGACAAATTTATATGATAATTGCATATTTCTTTTCCTCAAGTTTGGCAAGGGAAAGGTTCTGAAAAGTGGAAACATGGGCATACTGATGGTTTCTTTGTTTAGTTTTAGTCATATGTGCTGTGCAAACTATGGTTTATTTCTAGTTCAGCTGAGAAGGGGCTAACCATGTACTATGCCCTTCCCTTTTCGACTCTACATAATTGTGTTCGCCCATATTCATCTCTTAGGGCACATTTGTTCATGGAAACTTATTTCTCAAGAATAAATAAGTCCCTAAAATTGTAGTGATCTCGTATTTGATGCATAGGCAGTTCCTTATTGGAACATTTTATTCCTCAACTTTCCCATTTTTTAATTAAAAAGAAGAATGTTTTTGTTCCATGCCTAAGATAGGAACTTGAATTTGGGAACATATTTTAGCCAAAGACCAGGTCTAAAAAGGGTGACGACCTTATACATTCCCTTAACCCATGCCATACCCGGGTAAAGGGGCATGACTGTGTTAGGTAGATAGCCAACGTAAAATTTTGTTAAAATTCATCATGAATCCTGATAAACTTATAGTATCTTCTTATGCTAGGGCGTTCCCCAGAAGCGACGCATTGTAACAAATAATTAGGAAAATGATAAAATGATGATAACGATGAAAGAGAATTTGGTTTAT
The DNA here is from genome assembly GCF_000471905.2 of Amborella trichopoda. Next base: position 4,154,572 of record NW_006494789.1, read on the forward strand.
AGGCTCAATAAATCGTTGTATAGTATGAAGAAAGCGCCAAGATAGTGGAACAAACAATTTGACTCTTTTATATTGAACTTGAATTTTCGTAGATACGCAGCTAACCGTTGTGCCTATTTTCGTGGTTATGGTGATACAAGCTTTATTACCATGTTACTATATATGGATGACATGATTGTTACAAGAACAAATAAAGATAATATTACAATATCAGTTGGTTAGGGAATTTTAGATGCATGATTTGGGAGTTGTTAACCAAATTATTGGGATGAGCGTACTAAGACATAGGAAGAACATGACATTTTGGTTAACTTAGAAGAGCTATGTGGAGAGGGTACTGCAGCACGCAAATATCAAAATGCCAAACTAGTTAGTACCCCATATCCTGCGCATAAAAAGTTTTCTTCGAAACAATGTCCTAGCACTGAAGCAGAGAAGACATAGATGTCCTGAGTACGGTATTCATCAGCAATAGGAAGCCTCATCTTTGCTATGGTTAGCACCAGACCTAACATAGAACAAGAAGTGGGAGTTGTGAGTCATCACTAGACCATTGTGAAGTGAATCCTTTGACATTTGAAGGTAAATATAAATGGCAACATTTGTTACAGTGGAATGAATTTGAAAGTCACTAGTTATATTGATGCAGATTTTCAAGGTGACTTAGATGAAAGGTCTACAACTAGGTTTGTTTTTTCTTTAAAAGGTGGTGCTGGTGACTATCTTCTACATATACTGAGTTATGTCAATTACTATTGCATCTAAAGAAGCAATTTGGCTAAATAAGTTACTTGGTGAGTTCTGAGTTGTGCAAGAAGGTATACTTCTTCATTGTTATAACTAGAGTACCTTGTTTTTAACAACGATCCAACCTTCCATGACAGAACTAAATATATTGATGTTCAGTATCACCTTTTTTTGTGATGTTGTAAAAGATGGAAGAATTTTATTGTAGAAAATTTATACTAATGACAATATAACGGATATGTTCATTAAGCCTAGAGAGAAAGGGAAGTTCACTTGGTGTAAGACTTCCTTGGGGATTGTGGTTAATTGATGATAAGTCACTGGTGTTGAGCTCACCCAGTCGAGCCCTCTCTCACGAATGTGAATATTCACTATGGAACCAAGATATATGAGAAAACAAATTATGCCAAAGTTGATGTGTGTATGTATGAGGTTGAAAACATGCAATAAAGCGAATAAAAAAATAAATCTTATTGCCATCGAATTTATGTGGTTCATCTTTTTAAGCTATATCTACAGGACAAAGAAACAAATCTACTATTGACTCAAAGGTTACAATTGTCATCAAAAAATTAAAATTTCTTGGGGTCATCGATTTCTTCTATAGACTTCTTTCTCTACGATTTCCCTCTCTGAGGTTCTCTATTAGAGACTTCTTTTCTTTCTAGAGGCTTTCTCTTTTTAAAAGAAAAGTTTTCTTTTTCTATCATTTTCTTCACTTCTCTCTCTGTTATATCTCAACAAAGAAAAGGATTAAGACGAGGATCACCGACTCTCTTTCATTATCTTCTTCTCTCTAGGAACAAAAAAAACTTTCTCTCTTCTTCTTCTCTCTCACAGAATGATATCTCTCTCTTCTTTCTAGGAAAAGGATAACTTTCACTCTCTTATTCTTCTTCGCCTTTAGAAAAGAAGGCTTCCCGTATTTCTGATACACTAAGAAGAGTCCACCCAAAGTGGCCCAAGAGATGTGCACCCCAAGAGATGTGCACCTTCTTCTACTTTTCAAAACTGCCCCTCTAACAATAGAACAATTCTTTTGGTGTCCCTTCCTTATTGGATGGGATGCCCAACAATCTCTCCCTTCAATCTTAGGAGGGAGGTCTCCCTTCGCAGATCAACCAGGTGCTCAAATGACACCCATGCCAGCTTTGTTCTCCATGACTCTTACTTATCTTTGACCACGGTCTTCATTGTCATATCTGACATGCTCATATCGGTATGTAACAGTTTGTAACCCTTCTGTAGCTGCGATTACCATACAACAACTCCCTCTGAAAAAGTAATCATCCCTAGATTGACTTCTTGGGCTCTAGTTCTCTAGTGATATCTTCATCTGTATACCAATGTAACGTAGGTTTCCTCCCCTAAAGCACAAACACAATTTATAAATTTCACTTAGATACTTGAATATCAAATTGATTGTCGATAGTGCCCCTACCAAGATTAGCGATACCTGAATCTGCTCATGGTGTCTTTATTAGTCCATAGAGTCACTGGCAGTTAAAGTGATTCACTGTTGGTCAAGGTGGTGACTGACAGTCCATTGGTTAATACCTTCTTTGCACAGTGGCGATCCATTATTGGTCAAGGTGATGACTGTTGGAAGGTATTTTTCATCAACATGAGGCCCCCACTTAATAAAGGCCTAGCAAACAATGGAAATTTCGACAGTCTCATAATAGCCCCAGAACCGGCCAAGATCTTCATGAGGTCTCTCAAAAGTCCCCTGGCAAGTTTCGTCACATTCTGACATGTCTAAGGAGTGCAGACTGAGGAACAATTCTGGTAAATTTGGCCTCTAGCACCCTAAAACGGACCCTTATAACTATCATTTTTAGTATCTCAAATTGCTATGGGACCACCACCATTGGATTCGACATGATTGAAAACCCTTAGGAGTCAAGTTTCAACTCAAACAGACAATCCAGGAAGATGTTATAGGCAAAAGAGTGAAACAGGAGAAGCCACATGCTATTCTCGTGTGGCCACCCTGCAACACCACACCATTGAAGGGACAGTCACGAGCAGTGAATTTTGATGCTCATATCTCACTCGTCCCAAGTCAGATCATGCTCAAATTTGGTGAGCATGTTCGTTTAGTCAAGACGAGCGATTTGATATGTGGCACGTCCCGTGACGACACCCGAGCACAAAGAAAAGCTAGAGAGAAGTTGTTGATTCGTGAAGAAAGTGCAGAAAATTCAGCAGCATCGTGCCTCTCTCGAGCGGCCAAATCACCTTGTTCATGATCCTGATCGACGCGAGATCAATTCCATTGCGGGCGTAAGGTCTCGGGCCATATTTGACATGAACCCCGTACATGATGAATGGTCATATTCTGTACACGACGCCGATGAACAGACTGCAAATTCTGTTTCCAAAATCCTTGATTCTGGGCAAAATTCCAAACTTGCAAAATCTTCGTTCGGGCACGGAATCGAGCTGCGTTTGGTGCCTAGTGATCGTAGCGGTATACTCAGTGTGATTCAATGAAGAAAACACAGAAAAAAATCAAGGAAAGAGCACACTATCGATCCAAAATTTCAAGATCTATTCAAATTTCACATCACATGATCGTACACAAAAAACACGATCCATGACTCGAAGTTGGTATCAAATCGATTGCCATGCCGAGCCCTACAAGAAAGCAATCATCTTACGATCAACCGGGCATCAGAATGACTCTGGATCAGCAATGCAAGAGCACGCAAGTTCTAGGGCAACACAAGGACTTTTCTGAAATTCCACAACTTGTTAGGAAGGGGCAAATTTATCATTTTGCACCCTATTTTCTAATTTCTTTTAAATCAATTTAATCTTAATTTTCATCAATTAAGGTTACTTTTGATCATCCACCCATGTTTGGGGCATACTGCTATATATACGTTCTAGCATTGTACCTAGAAAGGAGAGAGATACACACAAGAGAGAGTTTTTACTTAAGACAAGTTTTTCTTTCTTACCATTGTCGTGTCACATTTGAGAGAGAGAGTGAGGTGAAAGAAACTTTTGATTGGTACCCCTAGGGTTGAGGTAAACCTTCTCTCTCTTCTTTTTCTTTTCTTCTTCTGTCTTTTCTCCCTTCTCCCTTCTCTTCTCCCTCTTCTTCTTCTGTGTTCCTTGCAGAGGTTGTGCACGGCAGTGGTAGTGTCGTGCATGCCTCTCCCTTGGTCCCATGGGTTGTGCATGATGATGGCAGCACCATGCATGAGTCCCCCTCCCCTCCTATTTGTCTGTCTCTTTCTTTCAGTGAAGTGTGTAGATGGCGCTTCCTATCGCTGCCCACTGACGTACTTATGATGTCTCGATTAAGAACCCAGACGGCGAAGTTTGTTTCGTCCTGCAGGGGTCTTCCTCTACTGCGTGTCTAGCGTAGACGACAATATCTATCGCCGCCCGCTAGAGGCTCTGACAACACCCATTGCAGTCCGCGAGCTTCCTCCACGTGTCTGGTTCTCATGTGCCTCGTCAAGAGTCATCCGCAAGGGATGTGTCGTCTCCTCGCGTTGTCATTGATGATGCCTATTGACGTTCATACTTCTCTTCTCTTTGCCGTCTTGCCCTCTTCTCTTCACCCCTTTGTCTTCTTACTTGACTGAAGATAGACTTAGCTCAGCACCACCGCACTGACCTCAGTTTTGAGTAGTATTGCCGTCGTGCTGGTCCTGTAAACCATGCCTGTCTTGCTAGCACTCTGGGTCGGTAATTTCTGGCCGTCACGTTGGTCGTGCCCCTCCTTCAAGCTTTCTTCTCTTTTCTATTTTTCATCAAACCTTGCACTTCATCTCCTTCTCATATGACCGTGCATTTCCCTAAGACAAGGGTGGGTCCCTTCGACCCACTTATCATACAAATTAACCATAGAAGTGTTGTGCAGAAAAACACGAGGATTATAAGTAAAGGGAGGCGATTCTGAACCAGCTCAAGCAGCTGGGGAGCTTTCTTCATGATCTAAGAGGGCCCCCACGTGAGCTAGCCCGAGGAAGTACTGAAGCCACCTAAAAGTCCTCTCTCATTGGTTGGTATACCTGTCTTTGCTCTTGAGAAAAGGTTCCGAGAGAGTGATCTCAAATCCCGGGTTCACTAGAAACCCGAGACACGTGCCACCAGATCACCTAGATCCGGAGGGTGAGATCGAGGAACTTAACCAGTTTGGCGACTCCACTGGGGACTTACTACCCTTTAGTCGGCTAACTCTTGTTTGACCAGTGTCCTCTTCCACTTTATGCACTTATTGCTATGGCACCTGGGTTGTTCAACCCGTTTATCAGGCTTGAGGATTTCCTTATCCCTGCACTCGTGGCTGTTTCGGGGAAGCGAGCCGCTCGAGCGTCCTTCCCCACCCTCCTCTTGAGTCAAGCCTTAAGGTCTGGCTCCCAGGTTCTGACCTGGATCTGTGCGAGAGGGGACTTAATGGTCCCTGCCTCCCCGCTTTCTCGCCCTGGTGAACTCTCCACCAAGGCCCCTTGCATGGGTAGCATACCTGCTGTTACGCACCCTACTACTGGCAAGTCTATTGTCAATCATATTGTTGAGGCATGCTAGAAGGCTGCCCCCATCACTTTCACGAAAGGCAAGGAACTTGCCGTCGCTCCTGAGGTTCACCACGAAGCAACCCCCCACATCCTTTCATCTCTTCGAACCTCTAGACTTAGACGCTCGACACACCGAGGCGGAGACCCTGTGGTCACCACCCCTTGCATACACCCAAGGGATCGTGGTCCATCCACTCGAGCCGCACCTTGGGGCAACCCTCACTTTGCCTTGAACTCGCATCCAAGGCTAAGCCTTCTTGGGCTAAACCCTACATGCGCCATGCATTTTCTTTCCACAACTCGGGGCAGTGCTAGCTCAATGCCACCTCTAGAATAGAAGGGTCGACCGCTCTGTCTTCCCTCCTGACACATACAGCTTCACCTTGTGAGAGACAAGCTCCTTCCTCGTCCCTCACAAACAAAAGCTTGTGGGTCGCGGCCTCCTCAGGTCGAACCCATTGACCAAGCCTGGGTTGACCCCCAAGTCACCCAGACAGCTAACTCTAAAGGTGCACATGCACGATCTTTGTATATCGCTCTCGGATTTAGACTAAGGCGGAGTCACAAGCTGCCCCCCCCATCTTCAGCCACTCTCCCGATGCCAGGCAAGCACCTCGAGCCCTAGTACTAAAGATCTTCCCTAAGAGTTCTATCTTGAGCCAGCCTCAGGTTAGTCGAGCACATGGCCCCATAAAGGAACTCGGGACAACAACTTAATGTTTGATAGAGGCCTCCAATCTTCAAGACAAAAACCCAGGCTGCCTTTTATCCTTGGACCCCACCCCCTGTTTTAGCTCATAGACACGGCCCTTGCGTGTTCGAAGAAGGTGGGGCAGTCCAGGGCTCAGGCTCGGTTCTGGAGTGAAGTCTACAACTGCCTCAGAGTTAAGCAAGAAAGAGGTCTTCAGATCCTGACCAATCCACCATTGATGACCTCATGCCTCGTTACCCCTTTTTCCCTCTCCAAACTCTAGAGCCTGACCGAGTCCAAGAGTATTGCTGGATCATCACTGGTTAAGAGCCTCGATCTCGCTCTCTGGATCTAGGTGATCTGGTGGTATGTGTCTCGGGTTTCTGGTGGACTCAGGATTTGAGATCGCTCTATCACCTTGCTCGAGGGCAAGGGCAGGTATACCAACCAATGAGAGAAATTTTAGGTGGGTTCGGGACTTACTCAGCTGGCTCGCATGGGAGCCCTCTTATATCACTAAGAAAGCCCCTTAGCTACTCGAGCTGATTCCGAATCGCCTCCCTTGATCTGTAATCCTCTTGTTTTTCTATGCAACACTTCTATGGATAATTTGTAAGACAAGTGTGTCGAAAGGACTCACCCTTGTCTTAAGGCAATGCAAGTTCACATGAGAAGGTAATGAAGTGTAAGGTTAGATGAAAGATAGAAAGGAGAAGAGAGCTTGACAGAGAGGTGAGACTAGCATGACAACCAGAAGCCACTGACTCGGAGTGGTAGCAGGACAGGTATGGTTCTCAGGACCAGGACGACGGCAATACTACTCAAAATAGAGGTCGACGCGTCAGTGATATGCTAAGTCTACCCTCAGTCAAATGAGAAGAGAAATAGGTGTAGAGGAAAGAAGGAGAAGACAAAGAGAAGGGGAGATCCGGACGTCAGTAGGCATCACAGTGGGCAATGCAAGGAGACGACACATCCCTTGTGGACGACGCTAGCTCCTGACGAGGCACACAACAATAGTTTCTCGCAGATCGTGCGATGATAGGCGTGAGACATAGGGAGAACGACGATGAGCACCAGGCACGAGGAGAAGGCTTGCAGACGGGGATAGGTGTTGCCCAAAACCCATAGCGGGTGGCGATAGGCGTCACCGTCTACACTAGATGCGTGACAAGGATAGACCTCAGTGGGTGGCAAAAAAGCTTGCCGTTTGAGCTCTTCATCGAGATATCAAAGCTACGTCAGTGGGCGGCGATGAGCAGCGACGTCTGTAGACCTCACTTCAAGGAAGAAATAGACGAGTAGAAGGGGAAGGAGCCGTGCATGGCGTTTCCATCGCCATGCGCACCTTTTGAGATCGAGGGAGAAGCAAGCAAGAACTGCCACTGCCGTGCACGGCCTCTGCGAGAAACTCAGACGAGGAAGAGGGAGAGGAGAGCGGAGAAGAGAGAGAAGAAGGAAAGAAAAAGAGGAAAGAGAAGGTTTACCTCAACCCCAAGGACCGGTCGAAATTTTCTCTCACTCACTCTCTCTCTCAAGCGTGACACCACAATGGTAAGAAAGAGAAAATTGTATTAAGTGAAAACTATCTCTTGTGTGTATGTATGTATCTGTCTTCTCTCCTTTTTTCTACGTACAATGATGGTACGTATATATAGAAGTGTGCCCCAAACATGGGTGGATGATCAAAAGTAACATTAATTGTTAGAAATTAGGATTAAATTGAATTAAAAGAAATTAGAAAATAGGATGGAAAATGAAAGATTTTCCCCTTCCTAACAAGTTGTGGAATTCTAGAACAGTCTCTGTGTTACGTTAGGACTTGTGTGATCTTGCATGGCTGATCTGGGGTCGTTCTAATGCCCAGTTGATCTTAAGGTAATTGTTTTCTTGTAGGGCTCGACATGACGATTGATTTGATATCAACTTCGAGCTATGGATCGTGCTTTTATGTGACTTGAATTTTGAGTAAATCTTGAAACTTCTAATCGATAGTGTGTTCGTTCCTTGATGTTTTTCTGTGTTATCTTCACTGAATCACACTGAGCATGCTGCTACAATCATGAGCACCAAACGTAGCTTGATTTCATGGCTGAACGAAGATTTTGCAAGTTTGGAATTTTGGACGGAATCAAGGATTCTGATGACAGAATTTGTAGTATGTTCGTTGGCTTCATGTGTAGAATACGACCGTTGATCATGTACAACGTTCGGGTTAGAGGTGGCCCGAGACCTTACGCCCGCAATAGAATTGGTCTCGCATTGATCGGGATTGCAAACAGCGTGATTTGGCTGCTCAAGCGAGGCACGACGCTGCTGAATTTCTTGCACTTTCTTCACTGATCAACAACTTCTCTCTAGCTTTTCTTCGCGCTCGGGTATCGTCACGGGACGTGCCAATATCGAATCGCTCGTCTTGACTAATGAACATGCTCACCAAATTTGAGCACTATCCGATGTGGTATGGCTAAGATATGAGCGTCGAAATTCACTGGTCATGATTGTCCTTTCAATGGTGTAGTGTTACAGGGTGGTCGCATGGCTCCCCCTGTTTCAATCTTTCTCCTACAACTTCTTCTTGGAATGTCTGTCTGAGCTGAAATTTGACCCCTGGAGGTTTTCAACTGTGACGGATCCAATAGCTATAGTCCCATAACAATTTGAGAAGTTGAAAATGTAGCTCTAGTTGTAGGGGTTCGTTTCAGAGTGTTAGAGGCCGACTCTGCTGGAACTGTTTCTCAATTTCCACTACCATAGACATGTCAAAATGTGATGAAACTTGGCAGGAGAATTTTGAGAGACCTCATGAAGATCTTGGTCAGTTCTAGAGCTGTTTTGAGACTGTTAAAATTTCCAGTACTTGCTAGGCCTTTATTGAGCGGGGGCCCCATGTTGATGAAAAATGCCTTCTAACAGCATGCCCCACCAAATGTTGTGCTTCGAGAGAATAGAGAAGTAGAATCATTTGAGAAGTTTGAGGGATTTTGTCGTAGTCCTCACCCTCAAGGGACTATCCGTGGTTCTAGAGCATGAGGCCTTTGTCAAGACCTCCTTGTAGAGAACCAGGCCTTTTTTTGAAGGCCAAATGTTATGAACCTTCAATCGGTGTTGTTTGTTGCTACACCAGGTTTTCCTTTGATGCTCAAGGAATCTCCTCTAGGTCCCACCTAGCGGGGTTCAGTTGGGGCTTCTGACCCAACCTGAAAGTTTGGTCCCATGTAGGTTAGGGGGTTTGCGAAGACTACCTTGAAGCTTGTGGCAGGTTAGATCCTGGCTTCATCAGTTTCTTACCTTTGCGATGGTTCTTAAAATTTCTGGAGGGATCTTTTGGTCATCGTCCTCACCCTCAAGGACTCTTGTTGTTGTTGAACTGGGGAGATCTTATGCGGCTGTCACTCCTTGAGATGAAACTGGGGAGATCTTATGAGGCTCTCACTCCCTAATGAGCCATGAAACCGATGAGATATTTTGAGGATCTCACTCTCTAATGAGCCCTGAAACTGGGGAGATCTTATGCGGCTCTCACTTCGTGATGAGCCATGAAATTGGGGAGATCTTATGAGGCTCTCACTCCCTGATGAGCCATGAAATCGGGGAGATCTTATGAGGATCTCACTCCCTGATGAGCCCTGAAATCGGGGAGATCTTATGCGGCTCTCACTCCCTGATGAGCCATTGAAACTGGAGTGTCGACTAAGGTTGTGGAAGTGCATCAACCTGCCTTGTTGGTCTAAGCACCCTTTCGCAGGTTTTCACTTAGACAGGGAAGTGGCACCGTAAAGATGGTTTTTGCCAACTTCTGTTATTTCTGGGCTTTTTTACCCATGACCTTGTGGTCATGTCCACCCTTTTCAACCATTTTTACTCACGGTGCCCTTTCGGGGGTTTTCACCGTGCCTGGGTTTCTCTTTCCACGAAACTCTCTTACTCATGATTTCATGACCATGCCCGTCCGTCATTTCTACTCATGGCATTCCCTTGTCCAAGTGTACCCCATGCCCATTTTTTTTTGAGAAGGCATGTTTTAGGGTTGTGCCTTTGAGACCTGTGTGAAGCCTTTTAACGTCATGCGGCCGGGACGTGCACTATAATTTACATACAGTTAGACAGTAGTAGTAATGAATGAAAGTCCATAAAGGCCGTAGAGTGATCTTAGTGATGAATTTGGGCCACTTGGGAAGACGACACGAAGTTGCTTGAGAAGAGTTGACGGTATATGAATGTTGGGTGAAGAATGGTGGCCCACTAACTGACGGCGAATATGGGTGCCGAGATGGCTTGCTATTTTGTGAGCATGGTTAAGACTCACTGGGGGAAGATGAAAGATGGTGAGGCTGGCCCGCGCACACGAATGGGCCCCCTAGGGAAGACGTGCGTGGCGATGTACATAGCGAGTGTGCACATATGTAGACTCACTAGGGAGGCAATGCAAATTGTGTAGGTGGCCTGAGCACATGAATGGGCCGACTGGGGAAGACGTGCATGGAGATGCATGTAAAGGGCGTGTGCGCCTAGATAGGCTCACTGGGGAGAAGAAGAAGAGGGTACGTGCACACCAATGGGTCGGTTAGGGCAGGCGTGCGTGAGGATGCACGTGAAAGGGGGTGTGCGCCTAGAAGACGCATGTTTTAAGGTCGTGCCTCCTAGACCTGAGCAAAGCAGTTTATGGCCATATAGTTTGGACCATGGTTATGTAGTTTAGGGTCATGCAACTAGGACCGTACAGTTTAAGGTCGTGCAACTAAACCTCTGCTACAGTTTATGATCATATAGTTTGGACGGTGGCTATGCAGTTTAGGGTCATGCAACATGGATCTAGTACGAGTCGCCATGACAGTAGGGCTACATGGGGGGTAGATATGTGGATAGCAATCTGACTCCCTGGGGATAAAGATAGTTAAGGCTATACACATGTGAAGAGGTTTAGATGAAGGTGGTGACTCTATAAGGAGTAGTAAACAGGAGAGGCTTCACTGGGGATTAGGAGGGCTAGTGTGACTCCACGGGGACAATGAATATCAATGTGCATGGAACTTTGACAGGCCAGAGCACAGATGAACCCACCGTGGGTTGAAGGGATAAGTATAGCCTTAACTCTCTAGGGCGGATGGGGTGAGTACGACCCTTGCATACATCTAACTCCGCTGGGGGTCTAGTTCGAGGCATGCGTATGGACCATTTGTCACATTGCGCATTGCAGTTTTAAGGTCTTATAGCTCGGACTATGGCTATGCAGTTTAAAGTCATACTGCTAGGATCATGCAGTTTGTGGTCGTACAACTAGACCTCCGCTACAATTTAGGGTTGTATAGACCATGGTGTTAAGCCTTTTGACGTCATGCGACTAGGACATGCATTATGGTTGAAGGTCACACAGATGGACCTCGGTTGTAAGTTTAAAGTCATGTGACAAGGACTTTACCGTTTAAGGTTGTGTGGCTTGACCTTCACTACAGTTTAAGGTCATATAGTTTAGAACGTGGTTGTACAGTTTTGAGATGTGAGATAAGGACTATGGCTATGCGGTTTAAGGTCATGTAGCACAAATCATGGTGGTGCAGTTTAAGGTCATGCAGCGTGTACTGTAGTCGTACAGTTTCGAGTCGTGAGACAAGGACTATGGCTGTGTAGTTTAAGGTCATGCAGCACAGACCGTGGTGGTGCAATTTAAGGTCATGTAGTGGGGAACGTAGTTGTACAGTTTTGAGTCGTGAGACAAGGACTATGGTAGTGCAATTTAGGGTCATGCAGCACGGACCGTGGCAGTGTAGTTTAAGGTCATGCAACATAGACCTTGGTGGTGAAGTTTAAGGTCATGCAGCATGAATTGTGGTGCAGTGAGGGAAGCGAATCCATGGGGAATAGAGCCATTACCAAAGATTGGACTAGCTGAGGAGCAAGATTGTGGTTCAGGGATTGAACTTCCTGAGGATGTTGGATGCTGGACCGAAGGGGAGCGTCAAGGCATGCACTCAACACTAAGTGTTGAGTGGCCCATGCATTAGTAAGCCTAGGTGATACGTTAAGTCCCTTAGTGAAGCATGTAGGATTAGCCCTTAACATTTTGTGAGGTGATGATCTGTGGATGAGACGCGCGACAATGACCCTCGGGCGAGACGCACCGCGATAGTCTCTGGTTGAGGCACTTGGTAAAAGTCTTGATGGGCTGCACGACGATGATCTTTCGAGTCTCGGGCTTGGCCCACCCTGGCCTGGTCCTATCGCTATCAAGAGCTGGGAACTGGGGCATCATTTTGAGTTTGTCGAGGGCAGTCTTTGGTACTGTGGGGTATAAAAAGGGGATAAACCCCACTTTACTGTTCTACTGAAGGGTAAAACAGTAGAAGGGCTTTTTAGAGAGAGAGAGAGAGCCAAAGCTTTTTGGCGAGGCTTTTTCGACGAGCACTTCCCAGCCAAAACTTGTAGAGAAAGGTCCTTAGGGATTTTTCTAGCGAGCTTCAAGAGTTACGAAGCTTCACAGCGTGATTTCGAAGACTTTTCAGCAAGTGTCAAGGCTTTCTGAGCAAGGAAGAGGGTCTCTCGGGGCCTTGGCAGAATTTGCAAAGGTGCTTTGCTAGAGTTTGAGTGCTCCTCCGGTCATTATGCTGTTAAAGGGAAGGTCACAGAGAGTTTAGAGGGCTCTGTCAGCTCTTTGGTTGTTGGAGGAGAGGGAGAAGGGGCTGCATTGAGCTCATCACAAACTTAGCGGAATTTCGGTGAGCTTTGGTGAACTGTTGAAGTGGGAAAACCAGAGCGAAGGGCAATCTGCAAAGCCTTAGGAAAGTCTTCTGGGGACTTCCGGTGGTTTTCGCTATCTCCGATAGCACGCAAGAGGTAAGAAAGGGTTTTCTTAGTGATTCATGACTCAGAAGATGGCTCCTCACTCTCGGCTTCTTCGGAGGGTTGTGCGTCTCTTGATATTTCCTTATCGCTTTCTGCTCTAGAGGCCTCGCCATATTTTTCACCTGAATATTCTCCTGGATCCTCAGAGACTCTGACTGATGCCTCAAAGCCTACTGCCTAGATCGAATTTGCTTTGGATCAGGAAGCGACACCGGAGGCTAAAGGGGAGGGCTCAGTCCCAATGATGGTAGATGGGGATGATGGGACCACTCCTAATGAGGCGGTGGAGGCAAAGAGGGCCGTTGGGGTGCTGACAATTGCCGAGCCTATGGAGGAAAGCCAAATCTCGGTAGAGCATGTGGTAATAGAAGTGACTGGGGCCCCAAGAATCGAAGAGGGGCAATCCGAGCAGCAAGAGGCGGCTGCCTCGAGCGATGCATCTGCGGGGAGCGTGAAAGTAGGACGACTTAAGGGGTTAGGCATGGAGGGTCTGGGGGTGGCACCTGTGACCGTGGAGGAGGCAAGCACCGTGGGGGAGCTTGTTGCTAAAATGATCGCCACAAAAGACAAGGGCGAGGAAGGAGAGGGAGAGGGTGTGGAACCTCCCGAGGTGGGGACGATCCGAGAAGAGGGGCCATGGGGAGAGGTTGCTGCCTTAGAGGAGGAAGCTGATGTGAGGCATCATGAGATTGGGGTAGTGACTCTAAGCGAAGAGGCTAGTCTTGCCTTGACTGTGGTTGTGGTGCCTGTAGAGGACGAAACGACGGTGCTTGGTCATGAAAGGGTCGAGCCTAGTGTGGTCATGACTGAGGGCGGGAGCGAGGAAGCCGTTGCCGAGGCGTCAGAGCAGCATGAGGTTGCTCTTGAATCCAGGGACCTTGAGGCTTTGGCTGAAGCCAGGAGTCCTGCTGCTGTGGTTGCTTCTGCCACGCTGCCCAGGCCCACTTTTAGTGGAATATTGGGCGTTTTCTTCGAAATGTTGTGTAAGGGCCACAATTTTCTCTCAATCCAGTATCGCCGCAAGAGAAGAGAGATGTAATGTCGAGCGAGAAGGCGTAAGGATTATCGCCGCGCGCGAAAGGCGTATGGAGTATTGCCCCAAGCATATCACCTGTGGGTGTATTTTTGTTTGAGGTATTACTGCACGTAGGAGCTTAACGCCGTCATTAACAAAGGGGCAGAGTAAGAGGAAAGTGCAGCATCGATTGGGTGTTCAAAAGTGCAGCGCCAGCTGAGTAAGAGGAAGACACAACACTGGCTGTGCGAGAGAAACCATCGCTGTCTGTGAATGCAAGGCCTAGCGCCGACTATGACTCAATGCCGTCTGGAAAAAAAGAGCAAGAAAGAGCAGCACCGAGAGTGTCTTGGTCAAACGTACAGCCTCCATACATGTCAGCACCGCTCCATACGTGTTAGATCCATGAGCGATGGTGTCAGCTACAGTGCTTTCCAACCACCCCCCTTCCTTTTAAAACCTTTTTCCCCCCTTGTGTAACACCGTCTTCCCCATTTTTTCAACTTTGGAGCTCACTGTCGCCCCTTGAAAGCAGCTAATGGGTGAAGGTGTGGGAAAGACAAAGAAGGTTGTTGAAGGAGATTGAAGACATTGTGAGAGTCAAGGTAAGTGGGTCTAGTTTTTATGCATCCATGACTATTGTAAAAATATTGAAATAGATTAGATGATATAAAGGAAAACGTGAAGTATGAAGGGTGACATGAGGTTGAAAACTTTAGAGTTATGCTTCTAAATGCCATGACTACTTTAACCATGCATGGATGATTTTGTTAATCAAGAAGACCCATAAAATTTCTCATTGTGAGGCTTGCTAACATGAACAAGGTTCCACACCCAAAGTGTACCTTGGCCATGAAATATTAAGTGTTCTTTAAAAGCCTATTAACTTGAGAATATGAATTTCCAGAACTGTAAATGTTTTTGCATCTATATGTTTGATGAACAAATGGCATCCAAATGAGACCCATTTGGTCTTAAATGAAAAGAATGTATGTCTACTTCAAGTTTTCCTTTTATGATGTGATGAGATCTTGTACGTATTAGAAGATATGGCTTAAGATGTCGAGACATGTTCGCACAGTCGCTGTAAATTCCAACGACTGTGACCCTTGTTGGGTCGTGCTTTCGGCCTAGCTAACAGTGTCCAAAAACCCTGAAATTACTACCATTGGAAAGGTCTGTGAATGTACTCAAAGTCGTATGTTTTAAAGTTTTTGAAATCTCCTACGGATTTTGAATTATGACCCAAAATGCATGGGTATGTCGCTGCACACTGTTGTAGGGGAGATTTCCAGCAACTAATGCTCACTTTGTACTGATCTATTGACCCATCAAATGGCACCCAAACTCCTTCAAATTACTGTTTTTGTAAAGAACTTTGTATTAGCTCAAAGTTTCATGTTTGAGGCATCCTGAAACTCCCCCTAAATCGCAAGCAAGGCATGTCACAGTTACTTGTCACTCCATCATTTTACGACCATGCGGCGCTAAGTTATCTTGATATATTATAAATGTGAATGCCATATGATAAATTCCATGAGATTGCCATAAATATTTGTGAATGATGCCATGTAAACTACAATTTATGAGAAAGAGGGGCCATGAGTGCGATAGTGAAGGAATGCCAAATGCTACTGAGAGGGCTTATGTGTAACTGCCCTGTGAAAGCTTATGAAATGCATGTATTTTGCTTAATGCTATGATGTTATGATGAAATATGATTCATCTATATGAGGCATTGATTTTTGAGAATGTGATTCATCCATTATGAGGCGGTGAATTGGCTACTACGCGGTGGGATAGTCACCGGTAGTGGATATTGTTATGACACTATAATGAATTGGCCACTGCGTGCTGGGACACTCATCGGTAGTGGATATTGTTGCAATACTAAGATTAATGGTGAATTTTTACGTTGATATTGACCACTACGCGGTGGGACAATCATCGGTAGTGGATACTATTATGGTATTTCCTGTTATGCGATGGGACACTCATCGGTAGTAAGGAAAGAGATGCCGACATATCCCCTAACCTGCATAATGATAGGAACGGGTTAAGGGAGTGGATAGAGGTCACACCCTAGATTTATGAAATGAAATGATTGATGCCTTGCATAGTAAGGGCCTATCGATCCCCCAATGCGCGCTAGGGACTGTGTGTGTGTGTTGAGAGTATTATGAAATGGATTGACCCACTTGTCATTACCCTCCCTCCTGTATGATGGTAGAGGTCTTAAGAAATGGGATTGGCTTAGCCTGATGGATAGGGTCTCTATTGTGGGAGTAGGTGATTTAGGGAGTGAGTGGATAAGAATTGATTTTTTTTATAAGGAATGTTTAGTGTTACAATGATTGGATGATTAATGATTTCACTGACTGAATGCTTATGATCACACCAATTTAAAGGTAACTGTCATTTAAATGAAATGTTCATATTCGTTGCCTTTACTTGATATGCATATATGCTAAACTATGACTTATATTGATGTACTATACTGTTTTCATACATGGATAGAACCACCACAGATGCAAGACACTAGACCTGCTTACTGGGCTGTATAGCTCATTCCATTATTTCTCCTCTCCTTGTAGATTGATAGCAACAGGTGCAGGACTAAAAATTCATGTTTGGCGGTTGAAAGACGAAGCAAGTGTTCTTAAAGAAGGTGCTTAGACCTTGTTTATGTTTGGGCTGTTTGGACTTGGTTTTGTTTTGTTCTTGATGGATATGTGTAATACTGTAGGTACCCCGAACTGAATGCAATATTTTGGAAGATTTTTATGTTACGAATTTTGGTGTGTGGAGTATTTCCTTACTCTTTTGCTAGTTATGCTTGTCGCTCTAGTTCTCTTCCATGGTTTGCTCGATTTTCTGATATAAAGGCATTAAGTCCACTCCTACCTGAGTGACAAATATTAAATTGCATCACGAACCCATGCTCGATCGCTCGTCGCCCTGTAAGTTACAGTGGTCGGGGCCGGAGTCGTGACAGATATGGTATCAAAGCTGTCAGGAGAGAATTCTTTTCCTAGGAAGTTTAGGAGAGTCCTTAGATTAATTTTGGGGTAGGGAAGTGATTGGGTATTCTTGTGACTAGGTTAAAGGATGCTGAGAGCTCGTAACCACAACACGAGTTCCAATAATGAAAATATTGAGGCACTCGGTGAGTTTTACAAGACTCTGAGGGCTATAACCCAAATGATGAAGGAATCTATGCCAACCTAGTCTACCCCTATGCTTGAGAAAAAAGACAGTAGCCTCATGGAGAGGTTTAGGAGAATGGCACCCCGAACCTGTTTGGGGCATGGAGGAGTGGAGAAGGCTGAGAGGTGGAAGAAACAGATACAGAAATATTAGAGTGTTACACTACTCAGATGAGGCAGTGAATTGGCTACTACATGGTGGGACACTCACCGGTAGTGGATATTGCTATGACACTGTAATGAATTAACCACTACATGGTGGGACACTCATCGGTAGTTGATATTGTTGCGATACTGTGATTAATGGCCAATGCTTATGTTGATATTGACCACTATGCAGTGGGACACTCACTGGTAGTGGATACTGCTATGATACTGCCTGCTATGCTATGCGACACTCATTAGTAGTAAGGAAAGAGATGTCGGCATATCCCCTAACCTGTATAATGATAGAAATGGGTTAAGGGAGAGGATAAAGGGTCGCACCCAAGATTTATGAAATGAAATGATTGATTCCTTGTAAGGTAAGGGCCTATCGAACCCTCAATGCACACAAGGGACTATGTGTGTATGTTGAGGGTATTACGAAGTGGATTAACCCATTTATCACTACCTTCCCTCCTGTACGATGGTAGAGGTCTTAAGAAATAGGATTGGCTTAGCCTGATGGATAAGGCCTCTACTGCGGGAGTAGGTGATTTAGGGAGTGAGCGGATAAGAATTGATTTTCTGTATAAGGAATGTTTAGTATTACAATGATTGGATGATTAATGATTTCACTGACTGAATGCTTATGATCACACCAATTTAAAGGTAACTGTCGTTTAAATGAAATGTTCATATTCACTGCCTTGACCTGATATGCATATATGCTAAACTATGACTTTATATTGATGAACTATACTGTTTTCACACATGGATAGAACCACCACAGATGCATGATAGTAGACTTACTTACTGAGATGTATAGCTCATCCCATTATTTATCTTCTCCTTGTAGATTGATAGCGACAGATGTAGGGCTGGAAATTCATGTTTGGCGGCTGGAAGACTAAGCAAGTGTTCTTGAAGAAGGTGCTTAGACCTTGTTTATGTCTTGGCTATTTGGCCTTGGTTTTGTTTTGTTCTTTGTGGATATGTGTAATATTGGGCCTAGGTTTCCCGAATTGAATGTAATATTTTGGACGATTTTTATATCACGAATTTTGGTGTGTGGAGTTTTTCCTTACTCTTATGCTAGTTAGGCTTGTTGCTTTAGTTCTCTTCCATAGTTTGCTCGATTTCAAATATAAAGGTATTTAGTCCACTCCTACTTGAGTGACAAACGTTACATTGAATCACAAAGATCGCTCGTCGCGGTGTAAGGTACAGCGATCGGGGGCGGGGTCGTGACATTTTGCGAGTGGGTTTCTAGAAGCTGAAAGATCTGCCCCTTGAAGAGATTGACACAACTCTTTCATAGCTGAGGGGGGTTGCTATAGGAAGTGTGCTTGAAGTGATTCCTTACTTCAATAACATTACCAACGAGCTGGAGGGATGGAGGACGGAGGCTCTGAGGGAAGAGGAGGTGCCAAGCGACTAGAGGATTTGAAGCTGGAGTGGTTGGAGAATTCCCGTAGGTAGGAACGAGAGTTGGTTGATGTCCAAGTGAGGGAAATAGATGCTACCACCTCCCAGAGTTCTGCCCTTGCCGAGAAAGCTGTGACGTGCCATGGCAAGGTACAGGCCCTAAAGGAGAAAATTGCTAAATGAGCACAAACACTTTAGAGTTGGAAGTGGAGATAGTAGCCTGAGAAGCCATGGACAAGGAGTTAGACTAGAAGTTACTAGACCTGGAGAACTCCTTGAGGAAGCAGCTGGCTCTAGTGAACCATGAGGCCAATATGGCCGCTGAATTAAGGGCCGAGATTGAGCGAATGAAGGCTTCAACCAAATAATGTAGAGAGAGGGTCAATGAGGTTATTGATCGCTTTTGACAGTGTCTTCTTTGCATTTATTTATTTATTTTGTAAAGAAAAGGCACTTATAAAATTTTTCATTGATGAATGAAATGACTCTTTTCTCGTTCCTATGAATGACATGTCTTTTGTTCTTCCCTTTTCTTTCGTTTCACAGGTTCTTCCCTTTCATGGTTTGAGACGAGAAAGAATAGCCCACTCCATGCTGCATCTTGTGGCAGCTTATTGTGGCTTCAATGACCTCGAATGGGGGAGCAGTTGCTTCCTCAACCCTAAGTGTTTGATTGGAGAGGGTGTTTGAATGCATTTTTCAGCACCTTGGTCCCTGATGCGGAATAAATAGAAAGTAGGTCAATAAAGCCTACAAAATAAGTGGAAATTCCAACAGTCTCACAATTACCCTAAAATTGGTCAAGTTCTTCATCAGCACTCCAAAAGGCCACATGTCAAGTTTCATCATGATTAGACATGTCTAAGGTAGTGAACACAGATACAATTTCAGCAAAATCGGCCTCTAGCACCCTGAAATGGATCTCGTAACTAGAACTATATTTTTGGTACATCAAACAGTTGTGGGACCACTGCCATTGGATCCGACATGATCTAAAACCCCTATGGGTCAAGTTTCAGCTTAATCTAACAATCCAGGATAAAGTTATGGGTAAAATACCAAAAGGGCTAGGTCGCACACTATTCATGTATGGCCACCTTACACCAAAACACCATTAAAGGTGGCTGATTTTATAGTCATGGGCAATGACTTTCGGAGCATATATCTCATTCGTTCCTAGTTGGATCACACTCAAATTTGGTGAGTATGTTCGTCTTAGCAAGACGTACCATTCGATAAGTGGTACGCCCTGTGATGATGCCCGAGCAGGGAGAAAAACTAGGAAGAAGTTGTTGATCCGTGAAGAAAGTTGCAAAAAATTCATCAGCAACACGCCTCACTTTGGCAGCCAAATCACGACGTTCACGTACCCGATCGACACGAAAACAATTGCATTATGTGCATAAGGTTCGTGACCATCTTTGGTCCGGACCTCACATACGATGAACGGTTGGATTACACACCCCTTGACGTCAAAGCGGCTGTAAATTTTGGCCATCAGATTTCACGATTTCGGCCAAAAACTCAAGATGACAAAATCTTCATCCGGACATGAAATCGAGCTGTGCATGTTGCAATGTGATTGTGAGGGCATGCTCAGTGTGATTCAGCAAATAAACTAAAGAAACAATCAAGGAACGAGCACACAATAGATCTGAAGTTTTCAAGGTTCATCCAAAATTCAAGTCTCATGATCATCGCTCAAAAACATGATTCATAGCTCGAAGGTGGTATCAAAGCGATCGCCATGCTGAGCCCCATAAGAAAACAGTCCTCTTTCGACCAAACGGGGATCAAAACAATTCTGGGTCAGTCATGGAGGATCACGCAAGTTCTCGAGCAACAACAGGGACTGTTTTAGAATTTCACATATTGTTAGGCAGGGGAAAAACACTTCTTTTGCACCTATTTTTAGATTTTCTTTTAATTCAATTAAATTATAATTATCTTCAATTCTAGGTAGTTTTTAGGCATACACCCATGTTTTAACCCAATTCTATATAAACAAGCAATGCCTCATTGTAAAAAAAAGAAGAAAAAGGCTAGATTCATTTTCTTGGATCAGTCAAGAAAGTTATGAATTTTGTTTGAGCTCATGAGTATGTCTTGGGGAGAGAGAATAAAAGGGCTGGTACCTTTCGATAAGGTAACTTTCTCTTTCTCTATCCTCCTTTCTTTTTCTCATCTTTATATATTTCTCTCTCTTCTCATCTTTATATCTCTTTCTCTCTCTTCTTCTCATCTTTCTCTCTCTTTCTCTCTCTTATTCTCATCTTTATCTTTCTCTCTCTTCTTCTCATCTTTAGCTCTCTTTTCCTCCCTTCTCATCTCTATCTTCTCTCTCTCTTTTATTCTTCTAACACAGTCGGTGATGTCCAACGCCTACTGTGGCTTCTTCTTCTCTGCTTCTTACACAATTAGCGAAGCCTAGAGCCGACTGTATCTTCTCTCTCTTCTCTGTCTAATACAGTTGGTGAATCTTAGTGCCAACTGTATCTTCTCTCTCTTTTATGTCTGATACAGTCTATGAAGCCTAATGCCGACTGCATCTTCTCTCTCTTCTCTGTCTGATATAGTTGATGAAGCCTAACACAGACTGCATCTTCTCTCTCTTCTCTATCTGACAATCAGTGAAGCTTAGTACTGACTGCATCTTCTCTCTTCTCTTTCTGACAGTCGACAAAGTCTAGTGTCGACTGCATCTTCTCTCTCTTTTGTGTCTGATACAATAGGTGAAGCCTACCGTCGGCTGCATCTTCTCTCTCTTCTGTGTTTGATATAATCGGTGAAGCCTAACATCTACTGCATCTTCTCTCTCTTCTTTATTTGACAGTCAGTGAAGCCTAGCACCGACTGCATCTTCTCTTTCTTCTCTATCTAACACAACCGATGAAGCCTAGCACCGACTATATTTTTTCTCACTTCTCTATTTAATAATGTCGGCAAAGCCTAGCGCAGATTGCATCTTCTCTCTCTCTTCTCTGTCTGACAATCGGTGAAGTCTAGTGTTGACTACATCCTGTTTTTCTCCTTTGTCTGACACAATCGGCGAAGCCTAGCACCGACTGAACTTTCTCTGTTTAGCACAGTCGGCAATGCCCAACACCGACTGCGTCTCTTTCTTTTCTCTCTTCTTAAAAAGCAACCGACAATGCCTAGTGTCGACTACGTCCTTCTTTCCCCCTCTCCTTGACACACCCAATGATGCATAGTGCCGACTGTATCTTCTTTCTCTTCATCTTCCAACACAGCCAGCAATGCCTAGCGTCGACTGCGTCTTTCTCCTTCCTCTCTCCTTTATTCTCTCGCCTCTCACACTCTTCTCTTCCTTTCTTCTAGCTCCTTTCTGCTCCCTTATTCTCTTCTCTCATTTCTTATTCTTTCCTTTTGACCTCATTTTGTTATTCTTTCGTTTGTTCAAGAAGGGTTGAGATTAGCCTCTAATGATAGTCCTGTTGTCTAGCTGTAATGTTGTTGTGCTAAAATTATTGTGCCCGCTTTATTGCTATGACAGACTAACCATCGTTCTTAGCTAGTTGGTATTAGTAATGACGTCTAATAGTAATTCTAAGAGCCAGTCTAAGTTACCAAGCTTGTTTTACTACCACGTCAGGCCAATTATTCACTAGCTTAGCCACTGCGCTGATCTCCCCGCTAGTCGAATTCTTCTCTCCCCCATCTTTCTTCTCTTCTTTTTTTGAATGCGTATGCTTGTGTATGTTTACCAAAGAGGAAACGGTGAGGTTCAACCCACTTGTCTTATAACCTTGCCATATGTGTGTGATTGCAGAAAACAGGGGAATACAAGCTAAGGGAGGCGACTTCGAACTTGTGTTATTCTTGAGGGGCTTTCTTCATGATCTAAGAGGGTGCCCACACAAGCCAGCCAGTGTAAGTCCCGAACCCACTTTAAATTCCTCTCTCATCGGTTGGTAATACCTGCCCTTGTTCTCAAATGAGGTTCTCGAGAGAGCGATCTCACAAAGTCCTAGGTTTCCCCAAAACCTGAGATGCATGCCCCCTGATCGTCAAAGATCCGGAGGCCAAGATCGGGGCACCTAACTAGCTTGGCGACTCCAGTGGGGAATTACTACCCCTTAGTTGGATATTTCTTGTTTGGCTAGTTTCCTATTTTATTATCTGCTTTCATTATCTCTTCTCACTTTATGGCGTGTGGGTTCTCTGATCCATTCATATGAATCGGAGATTTTCTTATCCCCGCATTCGTGACTGTCCCTGGGGAACAAGTTCCTCAAACTTCGTTCTCAACCGTCCTTTTGAGCAAAGACCCCATGTCTAGCTCCCAGGTCTTAACCTAGACTGGTGTGAGGCAGAACTTAAAGGTCCCTCACTCCCCATCTCCTCACTCTGGTGGAACCTCAACCAAGGCATCCTGCATAGGTGACACACACGCCTTTGCTCACAGCATGCACTCAGCCATCAGCAAGCCTTTTGTCGGTCGTGTTGGAGAGGTATGCCGGAAGACTGCCCAATCCCTTTCTACAAAAGGCAAGTTACCATTGCTTCTAAGGGTCGCTGCATGGCTACCCCCCACATTCTTGCAGCACCAGTCTCTACCCTTAGAGGCTCAACACATCGAGGTTGAAGCCCTACAGTCTCCACCACTCACACACACCACAAGGCTCGTGGGTCACCCACTCGAGCCACACATTGGGGCAACCCTTATATTACCTCGAGTCCACACCAGGATTAGACCTTCTAAGTCCAGATGCTATGCAGGCTGATCACACGCATCTCATTGCTCGGGGCAACGCCGTTAGTGCACTAACCCGAGTGCACAGGAGATGACCGCCTCGTCCTCCTACTTAGCACACACAAGCGCACCTTGTAAGGGGCAGGTCTCCACCTGTTCTCATACAGACACTTACGGGCAGTCCTCGGCCTCTTAAGGCCAGACCGCCTTCTTGAGCCCCGGTTGACCCCCAAGTCACCCATGATCCTTCTTCGAGGAGTGCACATGCATCGCCATCACAAACGTAACCTCGCCCTTGACTCAGGCCTCCTCATGAGTCAACCCGCTCATGCCTGCTCCTCCTTCTTCGAGCAAGCACCTTCAGCATTGGTACTTGAAGGTTTTCCCCAAGACTACCATCCTAAACCAGCCCCGTCACTTTGGTCCGGTCTTTGGAGCCCACAAGAGAGCTCACGGTAATGACCTGATGGAAGATCGAGTCTTTCATCCTCCACGGCCCAAGATGACTCCAGTCCTTGGCCCTCATCTTTTGTCGCACCTGATGGAGATAGCTCTCTCTTGTGCAAGAAGAGCTGACGAGCCGCAACCCAGATCGCAGTTTTGGCTTGAGGTCCATCAAAACCTCAAGGCTAATTGTGATAGAGGTCTACGATTTCTGACTAAAGAAAAGAGCAAGGCGATCAGGGCAGCCAGCTCTGATGACTCTCTTCGCCTGGACCCCTTCTACCCTCTTCAGATGACGAAGCCTGAAGAAAAGCTTTATGAACCATCGAGAACCGGTCCTCACACGATCGACATACAAAGATCGGGTCCAATCAGGGCATGTTGTCCCCCTGATGACTGATCAACTGCACACGACTTGTAAAGTTTGCAAACCCTCAGCTGCAACTAACACTAACCTCCATAGAGAAATAGTCACCGTGATGATTATAAGCGAGCTTGGTGACGCGCAGGAAGAGCGCATAAACAAATTTGACGAAATGGTGCGCGCGATGATGGAAAGGATTGATCGTATAGATGCCGCACGCCAGTCAGCTAACCATGAGGTCAATTCCCATTACTCTGATGGTGCACCTTCAAGGCAGCCCCCTGCCTCTTTCTCACTGGACAATTCTCCCCCTCATCCCATCTATTAGGTAGTCATTGATGCTATGGTGATCCATAGCCTAAAGAACAGACAAATTCCAGGGACATAGGGTGTGACCCCTTACCAAAGGTTGTACCCTTCATACATTGACCAGGTCCTGTTTCCCTCAGATTACAAGAAAGGGAACTTTCCTTTATTCAACAGAACCACCTCCCCTAACCAGTATATTGCCCACTTCCAAGTAGCATGTGGAGAAACAATGGCTGATGGGAGACTTCTTGTCTGTCAGTCTATTGAAATCCTTGACAGCTCAGCTTTCCAGTGGTATGCTCGACTCCCTCCAAACTCAGTACATACATGGGAGGAAATGGAGAAACTATTTTATCAGTGCTTCTAGGAGGTCAAGAGAGAGGCTCAAACCATCAAATTTCTCACCCTGACTCAAGATCCCAATAAGCCCGCGGACCAGTTCATATCAAGATGGAGGAATTTGGTTGCTCGCCATCCTTATCCTATGCCTAAGAAGGACGTTGTTCAAACTTGTGTGCGGAACATGCAAGCTGAGATTGCTCTACGAGTCGAGGCCTCTAACCTGACTTCCATGTCAGAGCTGATTTCTAAATCAGTTTGCATATAAAGTTTATCACGCCACCACAGCGGGTTACGACAACTGCCTGCAAGCTCTGAGAATAATCGGAGGAATGGTAGCTCTTGGTACAACACACGAGGCAGCAAACAGAAAGGAGTAATCAGTGTAGCGGTCACGGTCACTAATCCAAAGAAGGCTCTCTCCCAAATTCTAAAACTCTCTAAACGCACAGCGCAGACAATGCCTCTCAGGTCGGTAAGCAACAATAGTCGTACAACTGAGTACCCCCACTAGCCAACCTTGATCGGGGTGATTATTTCACCAGGCATAGGAACAAGGTCTGCCCCTTTGAGAAGGAATGGGTCCCTACGCTATTCTGGTTAGTATTGGAACATAATATAATCCAGCTTTCAGAAGCCAAGTTCCCCGAGTAAGCTGTCCTTAACACTCAGGCAAATTATTGTCCCTAATTGGAGGATAAATAATCCCATAGATGACTGCTACACGTTGACAGATATTATCGAGGCTCTGATTCAGAAGGGTCAGATAAATCTTGAAGACTTAAAGAAGGCCTTTGGGGCAACCGAGGCCTCCCATGCAGTAACCATCCAGGAGGAAGATGATTGCCTGGTATCCTTTACACCTTCTTCATTATAATGCTTCAGGAAGGCATAATCACACTGAAGTAGGCAAGGCGACCCCGTCACCTTGCTAAGGGGACCGAGGACTGCTGGTGCCCTTATTACCAAATAAGGGGTCATTACCTCTGGGAGTGCGCCCGTTTTCATGATATATTCACAAAGAAAATGCCGGAATGTCAGGAATTTTTCAACGTCCTAGTAAGCGATCCCCAATCCACTGCTCCATCAGTGCGAGAGGAGGACCTCCCAACACAAGACTCTCCTAATAATGATTTAGACTCTACTGAACCCTCGGCTTCCCACCCATGGATAGTCCACCATGGGCGAAGTAGACTCAAGTCCTTAAGACAAGGAGCAGTTCGCTAAGCTAGGGCTGTTTACAAGCCTAGTGAGATGAATCAAACACCACCTCAGAAAACCAGAAAGAGACAGACACCAAGGGCTTCTCATCTGAGAAACAAGATGGCTCAACCTTCAGTTGAGCAGGAATTTCTCAGGCCCCTTCCCCACTGCCAAATTTACTGGACTTCATCCTTGACACGATCTTTCTTCGTTCTTCATCCTATCAAGAAGACGTTCCCGTGCCATCTTCCACTCAGAGAACGTCTAATGAGGGTGACGACGTTAAAAGAACTCCCCAACAGTCTAAGCATGGGAAAGACCTAAAAGCTGCCCTGCACCTGTCCAACCCTGGTAATGATGCAAAAACCTGCCCAGATAGGTCCGATGAGGGGAACGAACTTAAAATCCCCCACCTTCTAACCCTTCTCCTTGTTCTTCATTCTGCTTCTCACTTTCTTCTTCTTTGTCTCTTGCAAGTACAACCTTGATATGTCCAAATTTCAAGGTTCGCGACAGAGAACTTGAAGGGTCCAGCATAAGCAGGATAATGGAAGCGGTTGAGAAAGATCCTTGCCTAGAAAGTAGGATTCTTGACAGTTGCTGATGCCTTGTAAGCTCGAGCCAAAGCACAACTACCCTCTTCAAAGAAGCACAAAAAATTGAAGCCAAAGATATCCTAGTGGCCCTCTCAGCCCGACTTTGAGCAGAGACTGAAAGAATCAAGGGGGCAGAGTTTCTATTCTCAGGAACCTTGCCACATGATACAACTCTGTGAAGTACATGCTAGCATGAGGAAAACACAGCAGACACCTGTTCAAAGACCGTGTGATTTGCATGGGCACACTTATTGCGCTACAATCATTGAATCTCAAATTCCCTATAATCTCTAAGTCGAACTCCTGCAGTTCGATAAACAATCTCTAATTACGAAAGACCCTTTCGTTCCTCAATCTCGAGAAGATGCGAAAATCATGATTCGCTCTGGACCTCTATCAGAGGCAGAGATGTCAGGATCATGGGTCTCTTCACTTGAAGTCACTCAAAAGATCTCTGAAAACAACGATGAATATTTGCAGGAGGCCCCAAAAGAATAGGAAGAAGGCGGTCAGGCCACAACCGACGAACTTGAAGAAATAAATCTTGGAGACGAAGAGGACAGCAGACCCACTTTCATTTCAGTGAATATGTCTCCAAAAGAGAAAGAAGATTTGATTACCTTCTTGCGAGCAAATCGGGACGTCTTTTCTTGGCATTATCATGAGATGCCTAGTTTAGACCTCAAGTCGTCGTTCACCGTCTCGACATTGACCCGACTGTCAACCCTGTGGGAAGAAGAATGGGAAGAAGGTTCAGGCCTGACCTTGAAATGCAGATAGACGTTGAGGTTACCAAACTCAGACAATCAGGCTTCATTCGTGAAGTCAAGTATCCCAAATGTCTAGAAAATTTCGTTCTAGTCAAGAAGAAGAACGGTCAAATTAGGGTATGCATTGACTTTCGCAAGCTCAGTACTTCTTTTCCCAAGGATGACTTCCCGTTGCCATTCACCGAGATGCTCATCAACTCAACAATTGACTATCAAATCTTTTCCTTCATGGATGGGTACTCCGGGTATAACTAGATACGATTGGTGCCTGAAGATGAAGAAGCCACTACGTTCTTAACTCCAAAATGGGTCTTCTGTTACACAATGATGCCTTTTGGATTAAAGAACGTTGGTGCCACATACCAGAGAGCAATGACGACCATCTTGAAAGACATGATGCACAAAGAGGAGGAGTGTTATGTAGATGACTTGGTGGTAAAATCCGAAGAGAAGGATGCTCACATGAGAGACCATGAAAAGGTATTCAAGCAATTGCGCCTTCATCAACTTAAAATGAACCTGCTAAAATGCACTTTCGGCGTGTGCTCGGGAAAATTCTTGGGGTTCATAGTCAGACATCAAGGGCTTGAGGTTGAGCTAGTCAAGATCAGAGCAATCCAAGAAATGCCATCACCAACTACACTGTGAGAATTGCTCTCCCTTCAAGGGCAGCTACCATACATCTGCAGGTTCATCTCAAATTCACCAAGTCACTGTAAACCCTTTACACACCTGCTAAAGAAAGATGCCCCATTCATCTTGGATGAAGCATGTCAGGTAGCCCTTGATGACAACAAGCATTATTTACTCAACCCTCTAGTGCTTTCTACACTAGTGTTGGAAAACCTTCATTCTATACGTGACTGCTCTGGACGAGTCACTCGAGGCATTGTCGGCACAAAATGATGACGGGGGAAAAGAGACTGCGTTATATTACCTCAGTCGCAGGATGCAAGGGGCCGCGCAGAGTTATCCCCTTATTCAGAAGATGTGCCCTGATCTTTGCAATACAAAACCTTTGCCATTACTTAATTGGTAATGAAGTGAAACTTATATGAAAAGCGGATCCTGTAAAGTTTCTTATGACATGCGCATGCCTGTCAGGATGCCTTGCTAAGTGGGAATTATTGCAGATGGAATTCGACATCACGTAAGTCCCACAAAAATCCATCATTGGTCAGGCTTTGGCTGACTTTCTTGTAGCTCACCCCCTACCGGCAGAATCTCCTTTATCCAGCGACCTCCCTGATAAAGAAGTGTTCTGTGCTGAGCTTCTTCATGTGTGGGAAATGTACGTCAATAGAGCCTTTCAATCTGATCTAGGAGGAGCTGGAGTGGTATTCCTGACTCCAAAAGGAGGAGTACTATCACTTTCTTTCTTTCTCACTGAAGATGGTTCTCATAATGAAGTAGAATATCAAACCCTTATAATCGGGTTGGAGATAGCCTTCGACCTAGGCTTGGAGTAGCTCAAGATCTGTGGCAACTCTGAGTTGGTTATCAGGTAGCTTAAAGGGATCTATGAAGTGAGAAAAGACACTCTCAAGCCCTATGACGATATTGTAAAATAGTACATGGCACAGTTTCAGGATGTATCCTTGAATTACATTCTCAGGAGGCTAAACTCGTAGGCAGATGCACTTGCAAAACTCAGCGCTACAATTTAGTTGTCCTCATCAGGACCCACGCTTGTTTGGGTGATAGAATGGAGACACATTGAACTAAGAACTAAGTTTGATGCGGATGTCGAGAGAAATACCTTCAGAGTGTCATCCTTATCCATTTAGAGCACTTCTATCGGCTAACGAAGTAATTAAGACTAAACAAGAAGTGCCACAGAGTCAAGGAGCTAAGGGTCCAAACCAAGAACCAGAATTCTTTGACACAATATGCACGAGAATTGAACAGGTAGAAGATTGGAGAGAGTCCATCATTAGTTTCCTAAAACATGGCAGGCACTCGGAAGATCTTGTCGAACGCAACAACTTACGTCGAATGTCTACCAAGTACACCCTCCTTGAAGGAGATTCTCTCTTCAGACGGTCATTTGATGGTATTCTTCTTAGATGTGTAGACGTCCATGAAGCAAATAAGATGTTAGAAGAAGTCCACTCAGGCATTTGTGGACTACACCAGTCCGATCCTAAGCTCTATAAACGAATACACAGGTTGGGATACTATTGGCCTTCCATGATCACCGATTCCTTAGGCTATGCTAAAAAGTACCAAGTGTGCCAAATACACTCGAGCCTTGTCCACCAGCCTTCAGAGCCCTTACACCCTACAGTTGCATCATGGCCATTCTCATAATGGGGTATGGACATTATTGGGCTTATTGACCCTCCTTCGATAATGGGCCATGTTTTTATTCTAGCTGCAACCGATTATTTCTTTAAATGGGCTGAAGCGGTCTCCCATAAGCAAGTTTCTAGGACTATGGTGGCCCACTTCGTTCGACATCATATCATATATCGCTTCGGAGTGTAATCCCTTCTTCAATACTGACGTTTCCATCATTGCCCTCATGTACTTCAAAACGAATGGGGTCAGTAACTCACCTATAAAATCACAGGTGCTGACTTCTCCCCCCCTTGGAAGCCTCTTCACATCAGGAATTCTGTAGGAAGAATCAGCCATGATAGAAGATTCACTCCCAAATTAAAAACTGTTAAGACACCGGATCAGTGCCAGCTGCGTCCGCTAACGCTTAGCACCGACTGTGTGGTCAAAGTTTGGTACCGGTTGAACTTGTTAATGCCTAGCGCCGGCTATATCTGCCAATGCCCAACACCGATTGAGTGCCAATGGCTAGTGCCAGTTGAGTCTGTCGATGCTCAACGCCGGTTGAGCTTATCAATCCCCAGGGCCGGTTGAGTGCCAATTGCTAGTGTCGGATGAGTCTATCGACGCTCAACGTCGGTCGAGCTTGTTAATACCCAGAGCTGATTGTGTGCCAATGGCTAGCGTCGACTGAGTTTGTTAACACTCCAAGTTAGTTGAGCTTGCCAATGGCCAATGCTGTTTGCGTTTACCAACATCTAGCACCGGTTGTGTTTGAATCTCTCACACGTGCCATGGATTTTACGCGCGACACCTCGAGCTTTGCTATGCCAACTGACAATCAACACCACATCATTTTTCTCTGCCTGACACATGAACAAGGTAACCATACACCTTCCTTGTGATGGTCTACCTTCAGTAACCGTTCATTTTCCTATACCCTTCGATTTCCACCGGAACTCCTCTACCATTCCTGAAAAACCTCTGCAAGTTTCCCTAAGTTACTGAGATACTCCAAAAAAACACTGGGAAAGCCCTTAAAATCCCCAAAAAACTTACCAAGACTTGTGAAAATGCTCACTGATGCAATTCCTGTCTCTTCTACCCTCGAAATTACAGCCAGAATCTCCACTGTTTCCTGGTGATCCTTGCAAACTCCTGCAACTCTTGTGTTTTTGGCAAGCCCTTAAAAATCTTGCTGAAGTCTTACATGTGAGGCTTGTCGAAACTCTTGCTCTCTTGCCCCCTGTTCCTACAAACACTAATCCCTGGCAGACTTTTGCTTGCTGAAACCTTCCCTGTAAAACCCTTGCCTCTTGCTGGAGTTTCTATCAGGCACTCTTGCTCACAATTAAAAAAAAATCTTGGTTCAAGTTTTTTTATCTTCGGTGAAAATTGAAGGAAACTGGGGTTTTATCCCTTTATATAGCCAACGCTACCCTCAAACACCCCTCACAAATTGAGAATTCCAGTCGTGTCCAAGGAAAGCGAAGAGACGATGAGCCGGGTCGAGCTTTGACCTGAGGATCAAGGTAAGTCTCATCGCTGCCTGAAAATTCCAACGAATAGGCTGGGCCGGGTCGGGGTTCGACCCAAGGCTCGTGGTAACTCTCATAGTTGCCTGAAAAATTTCGTCAAAAGTGCTGGACCGGGTCGGGCAGTGGTCATGGCTCAAATATCAATCCATACCCAGTGTCAGCTGTGTTGTTGAAGTTATCTAGCACCGGCTATGTTTCGCCAACCACAGCGCCGACTGCGTGCTCTGCAACTCAGCACCTGTTGTGTGCTCAGCAACTCAGTGCCGACTGTATGTCTAGCAACTCAGTGCCAACTGTGTTCAAGCAATAGCACGGGCCGTCCTCAATACTGGCTATGTTTTTAATAATCCAGTGCCGATTGACTGGTTAAGAAGCAGTGTTGGCCACCTTCAGCGCCGACTAACTGCTCAAGAAATAATTGTTGCTTCACCTAACGCCAGCTGTATTTCAAGCAGTCTATTGTTGTATACTCCAGGTCGAAGTCTTGTGTGTCCTATCCCTATCCCTATCCCCATGGAGTTGCACCCAATCAATTGCGCCCAAGCCGTGACTTATCATCCCCAATGGAGTCAAGAGAAGGTCACTGTCCCTCATCCCTAATAGAAGTCACTCTCATACTGCAGCTCATTATCCCCAGTGGAGTTAGGGTCAGTCTTACCTCTTCAATTCCCAGTGAGTCTGTTTCGCACCAAGCTATCTTATCCCCAGGGAGTCAGATTACCTGTCATAAGCCAATTCTCCATAGAGTCTCATCTTTCACCTCAGGGAGTCAAGCTTGGCCCCCTAATCCCCAGTGAAGTTTGCTTCCATTTGCCATCCATCGTTAGCCCACCATCTCCATCTGAGCCCTCTGCTTGTCTACAACCTTAACCATTTTATCCCCAAGGAGTAGGATTCCCATCCACATACCTATTCCCCATGGAGCTCCACCTACATGGCGACCCACACAATGGTCTAGATGCACTACCCTAAACTGCAAGGTCCAAACTATATGACCTTAAACTGTAGTGGAGGTCTCGATGCATGACCCTAAACTTCATGGTCTAAACTATATGACCTTAAACTGTAGCGGAGATCAAGTTGCACGACCTTAAACTGCACGGTCCTAGTTGCATGACTCTAAAACTGCATAACCACGGTCCAAACTATATGACCTTAAACTGTAGCGGAGATCTAGTTGCCCGACATTAACTGCACGGTCCTTGTTGCATGACTCTAAAGCTGCATAACCATGGTCCAAACTATATGACCTTAAACTGTAGCGGAGGTCTAGTTGAACGACTTTAAATTGCACGGTCGTAGTTGCATGACTCTAAAATTGCATAACCATGGTCCAAACTATATGACCGTATACTATAGTGGAGGTCCTAATTGGATGACTCTAAAACTGCATAACCATGGTCCAAACTATATGAGCTTAAACTGTAGTGGAGTTCTAGTTGAGCGACCTTAAACTGAACGGTCATAGTTGCATGACTCTAAAACTGAATAACCATGGTCCAAACTATATGACCTTAAACTGTAGCAGAGGTCTAGTTGCATGACCTTAAACTGTTCGGTCCTAGTTGCATGACTCTAAAACTACATAATCATGGTCCAAACTATATGACCTACAATGTAGTGGAGGTCCTAGTTTCATGACTCTAAAACTGCATAACCATGGTCCAAACTATAAGACCTTAAACTGTAACGGAGGTCTAGGTGCACGACCTTAAACTGCACGGTCTTAGCCGCATGACTTTAAAACTGCATAGCTATGGTCTAGTTGTATGACCCTAAAACTATAGTGCATGTCCTGACTGGATGACATTAAATGGCTTCGCACAGGTCCCGGAGGCATGACCTTAAAAATCGCCCCCACATACGTGGACACACCTTTTACGTGCATGTTCACGCACGTCTTCCCTAACTGACCATGTGCGTGCACCACTTTTACTACCTCCATAGTTAGTTCTTTCCCATCATCATTCTACATCATTCCCCAGTGGGTCTCACCCGCGCTCACAAAACGACGAACCATCCCTCCATCCATACTCGTCGTAAGCTAATGGGCCACCATTTTTCATTTTTCATTCACCTTCCATATGTCATAGGTAGCCTCATTCCATCTCCCAAAAGTGAGCTAAAATCACTACCATACTCTCTCCATGGCCTCTAAAGACTGCCATTCATCACCATCACAGTTTAGCTGTATGACCTTAAACTAGGCCATATAACGTTAAAAGGATTTGCACAGGTCCCGAAGACATGACCTTAAACACGCCTTCACAAGAAATAATGGGCACGGTGTATACCTTGATAAGGGAACACCATGAGTAAAAATGACGGACGGGCATGGTCACGTAACCATGAGTAAAAGAGTTCTGTGAATAAAAAAACCGGGTATGATGAAAACCTGGAACAACATCATGAGTTAAAATGGAAGAATAAGGGTGGACATGACCGAAAGAAAATGGGTAAAAGTGCCCCAAATAAAAAGAAGTTGGTGAAAACCATCTCTACTGCGACGCTTCCCAAGTTCAAGTGAAAATCCACAAAGGACTCTTGGACCAACAAACAGGTTGATGCAGCGTTTGCCTCAACAGGCGGCTTCAGCTCTCACTCAAAAAGAAAAATCCTTGGTGTTACAATACCAGGAACAAAAAATACGTGCTCTAAGGAAAAGATTCTGACAGCTTAAGTGCAGTTGCAAAAGGACTCGAATGACAGAATACTCGCCAAGACGGCAAGACAAGTCTCATGAAGAAGAACATTATTCCCATGAGGTCACAAACACACTCTAAAAGTACTAAAAAGGTAAGAAATTGATAAAGCCAGAGCGAACCTGCCAAAGACTTCAGCCCACCTTGCCAACAGACCCAAACCATCAAGACCGGCTAACAAAACTACCCCTGACTGGACCTAGTAGATGAGACCTACGGTGGTATTCTGATTGTCAAAAGAAAACCTGGTGTAGCAGCAAACAACACCGATCAAAGAAAACAAATGAACCCAGACCAAATGGGAACAATGCCCTTCGACATGGCACTCAATTGCCAGATGGGTCCGATTCTGACTAATGAGGTCTGTACAAAATCTTTTGCTTCAGAATCACAAACAGTCCACATGAGGGTGAGGACTTCGACAAGATCCCTTAAAAAAGTCTCTTCTCCCCCTAAATTCTCCACGGACGGACCCGCGAACAATGCATCCCCACGTCTAAGTATCCTAGTTCCACCATTGTGTGAATCTCCTCGACGTTCATGTGGTCCTGTGGCTAGGAAGAAAAAAGTAAAATCTGAAGGAAATTTTCCAAATGTTGTCCTTCTCGCTTTTTTAGAAGCGCAACATTCAGTGGGGCAAGCTGTTTGAATGCATTTTTCAGCACCTTGGTCCCTGATGTGGAATGAATAAGAAGCAGGTCAATAAAGCTTACAAAATAAGTTGAAATTCTATTAGTCTCACAATTGCCCCAGAACTTGTCAAGATCTTCATCAGTTCTCCAAAAGGCCACCTGCTAAGTTTCATCGTGATTAGACATGTCTAAGGCAGTGAACACAAAGAAACAATTTCAGCAAAATTGGCTTCTAACACCCTGAAATAGACCTTGTAACTACAACTATATTGTTGGTGCGTCAAACAGCTATTGGACCATCGCCGTTGGATCTGACACGGTCGAAAACCCTTATGGGTCAAGTTTTTGCTTAATCGGATACTCCAGGACAAAGTTATGAGTAAAAACCTGAAAAGGGGTAGGCCGCACACTATTCCTGTGTGCCCACCTTACACCAAAATAAGATTAAAGGTGGCCGATTTTACAGTCATAGGCAGTGACTTTCGGGGCCTTTATCTCACTCGTTCCAAGTCAAATAGCGTTCAAATTTGGTGAGCATGTTCGTCGCAGCAAGTCGAATGATTCGATAGGTGGTACGCCCCTTGATGATGCCCGAGCAGGGAGAAAAACTACAAAGAAGTTGCTGATCCGTGAAGAAAGTTGCAAAAACTTCTGCAGCAGCACCCCTCATTCCAGTGGTCAAATAGCGACGCTCGTATACCCGATCGACATGAAACCAATTGCATTATGTGCGTAAGGTCCGAGGTCATCTCTGGTCGGAACCTCATGTTCGATGAACGGTTGGATTTCACATATGGAGGCATCAAAACTTCTGTAAATTCCAGCCGTTGGATTTCAAGATTCCGATGAAAAACCTAAGACGACGAAATCTTCATTTGGACATGAAATCGAGCTATGCTTATTGCAACGTGATCGTGACGGCATGCTCAATGTGATTCAACGAGGAAACTAAACAAAAATATCAAGGAGTGAGCATACAATCGACATGAAGTTTTCAAGATTCATCCAAAATTCAAATCTCATGATCATGGCTCAAAAACATGATTCATAGCTCGAAGTTGGTATCAAAGCGATTGCCATGTCGAGCCCCAAAGGAAAACAATCATCTTTTGATCAAATGGGCATCAAAACAATCTTGGGTCAGTCATGGAAGATCACGCAAGTTCTCGGGTAGCAGCAAGGATTGTTCTGGAATTCCACACATTGTTAGGTAGGGGCAAAACAGTCCTTTTGCACTCATTTTTAGAATTTATTTTAATTCAATTAAATTGTAATTATCTTTAATTCTAGGTAGTTTTTGGGAGTACACCCACGTTTTCGCCCAATTCTATATAAACAGGCAATGCCTCA
Organism: Amborella trichopoda; assembly: GCF_000471905.2. Next base: position 4,190,422 of record NW_006494789.1, read on the forward strand.
TTATATAGAAAAGAAGAAAAGGGTTGGATTCATTTTCTTGGATCAATCAATAAAGTTCTAAATTTTGCTTGAGCTGGTGGGTATGTCTTGAAGAGAGAGAGAGAGAGAGGAGAGATAAGAAAAGGGTCGGTACCCTTCGATAAGATAACTTTCTCTCTCCTCCCCTCTTTCTCTCTCCTCCCTCTTTCTTCTCCTCCCTTCTTTCGCATCTTTATCTATTTCTCTCTTCTTCTCATCTCTATCTCTCTTTCTCTATCTTCTTCTCATCTTTATCTCTCTTTCTCTCTTCTTCTCATATTTATCTCTCTTTCTCTCTCTTCTTCTCATCTTTATCTCTCTTATCTCATTTCTTATTCTTTCCTTATAACCTTCATTCTGTTCTTCTTTCAATTGATCAAGAAGGGTTGAGATTAGCCTCTTATGATAGTCCTGTCGTCTAACCATAATGTTGTTGTGCCAAAATGTACTGTGCTCGCTTTATTACCTTGACAGACTAACCATCGTGCTTAGCTAGTCAGTATCGATAATGACGTCTAGTAGTAATCCTGTAAGCCGGTCTGAGTTATCAAGCCCGTTTTACTACCACGTCAGACCAATTATTCACCAACTTAGTCATTGTGCTGATCTCCCCGCTTAGTCGAATTCTTCTCTCCCCCATCTTTCTTCTCTTATTCTTCTCTTCTTCTTTTGAATGCGCATGCCTATCCAACCGACCTACCCTATAACCTTTGCCATATGTGTGTGATTGCAGAAAATAGGAAAATCCAAGCCAAGGGAGGCGATTCCGAACCAGTTTTATTATTGGGGGGATTTCTTCGTGATCTAAGAGGGCGCCCATGTGAGTCAGCTCAAGTAAGTCCCGAACCCACCATAAATTTTTCTCTCACTGATTGGTAATACATGCCCTCGTTCTCGAATGAGGTTCCCGAGAGAGAGATATCACAAAGTCTTGGGTCCCTCTGAAACCCGAGACGTGTGCCGCCCGATTGTCAAAGATCCGAAGGGTGAGTTCGAGGCACTAACCAAGGGACTCATAATTCATGGTTCTCATGATTTGATGAGCCTGCTTGCAATAAATGCTCCAGTCTGGGGGAGCTTTGGCTTCGATTCGAGGTACATTGCTTTTGAGCTCATCATTAGTCTTGGTCTCAAGGAGAAACTCCTTGAAATGCTTTGAAGCGAAGCGCATAGCCTTCAATTGATTCTGGAGGCTACGCACTTCGCTCCTCAGCTTTGTCATGGGGTCTTATTCTTGAGAGCCAGAGAGCTCACTCTTGTCGGCCTATACTTCTTTGATGACCCCTAAGAAGTGTAATACCTTCTTTTGGCTGCCATCTATCCTCTTGTTCAGGGCGGATGGAACCTGAAGCACCTTCTGTGGTGGTTGGTGCGCCAGTTCTGTCTCTAGAAGAGCGATGGGAACATGCAGAACCTTTTGCTGATTTGATGTGTAGGTGACCCTTAGCGTTGAGAGGTCCACCTCTGGGGCTTCCTTGGGCTAAAGGGCTACTTTTGACTCGTCTTTTTGTTATGGTGAATCAGAAGTAGAGGGAGAAACTTTACCTCATGGAGAGGACATCATGACCTCAGAGAGGTGGCAAGGGATACTTAGGCGGATGAGGATCAACGGGAGGATCTTGCCTTGTCTTTCCTCTTCTTTGAGTATGTGCATGATCATTCACTCGAGATCCTCAACGTCATCATGAGACGAAGGTCCTATCTCTCTCACAGACTTTCGCCCATCATCTTTGGACTTTTTTGGTGCTAGAAGGTCTGTGAAATAGTACTTGGTGTCGGCGTAGTGAGTCTTACCTACGGGGAACGGTCTTTTGTTAGAATCGACCCTATGTTGCCTTCCATCTCGGCTGTACTTGAAACATTGGTGGAGCGTGGAAGGAACCACCCCCTAATCGTGAAGCCAAAGACAACCCAGTAGGACATTGTAAGAGGTGTCGGTGTCGATTACATGGAACTGAGCGTAATCGTTGAGGTCACCGATCTTGAGACAAAGGCGCACTGTGCCAGCTGGCCTTTCTCCTGACTAGTTGAACCCTTACATAGTGATGTGGGAGTGAGGTCATCATACCTTAATCCCAATCGGGTGAGAATCCTTCTTGGGATCAGGTTAACTACTGACCCTCCATCCAACATGATCCGACTGAGAGGGTAGGCATGTAGCTCACCATTCACGAAGAGGGAGCGATTGTGGAATTTTCCTCCCAACTGAAGGTCATCTTCGGAAAAGGAGATTGACATGCACCCACTTAGAATGGCCAGGTCAACCTCAGTAGGTTCCACTTCAGTCTTGTACACTTCTAGGTTAGAAAGAGCTAAGACCAAAGCCATACGATAGTCTCTAAACAACAAGAGAGCATCATAGATACTTGAAATAGCTGGAAGCTTTCTCAAGTGCCCAATTACATCGTATTTTACTTTATCCTCATTTGCCCTCTGTGTTCCTGATCCAATCACTGGTGTAGGTGGTAGGGTAGGCTTAGGAACAAGTTTTGGTTGAGTCTTGGTTTGTGACACTAGCTGAATTTGCTGTTCGGCCAGTGCGATCTGAGTTGATGAGGTAATAATAGGGATTTGTGTTAGGGATGTAGAGGCTTGAGTTCTAGGCTTAGGGAAAAGTGAAGGATCAGGAAGCTTGAGGACCTTGAACATTTGAGGTGATGGCTGTAGCTTCTTTCTCGATCTTAGACTTATTTGCCCTGTGCTGGCTGGAATTTCCAAGATTTGCATCATGTGGGAGGCTTCGTTGAAAGGGGAACTCGAGGATGAATCGGCTTTGACTCAGGTCGTCAGGGCATCGGTGGCTGTAGAGAATCCTCTCCCCTGGGCCAACATTTCTCTGAGGAGTTCTTGCTGTGGCATGGTGAGGCAGGTGTCTCCAAACTCTCTGTTTAGAGAGTCGAAGATTGGGCATCACTGAGCGATACCTGTAGAAGGAATAGAGGAGAGGGAAGGAGAAGAAGGGTTAGAACGATCCGGGCAGCTTTTTATGTCGTCGTCGGAATTGGATGTTTGCAAGGCATATTTAAGGTCTTGCCTTGGCTTTGACTGTTGTGGGGTGTTTTTAACATCGTCACCCATTTTGAATGACTCCTGAGATATTGATGACTCAGAGCCATCTGCCTGAATGGATGATAAGAGGAGGCAAGCTGTGCCTGGGATGAAGTCCCTCAAGGTTGGCAGCAGAGGAAGGGGCACGAGGAACTCTTCCTTTACTGATGGTTGAGGAGGACGATTCGTTCAGCGGGCTAACCTAGGTGCTTGCCGTCTCCTTTGAGATCATTGAGGGGGTGTTTGGACCTCCTTATCATGCTAGCGAGAGGCGGTAGCCTGGGGGACTGGCTCGCGTCTTAGGGACTTGAGCCTGCTTCGTCCATGGTAGACTTCTCAGGGCTGAGAGGTCGAGGGCCTTGAGGATTCCGGTGCATACTTATGAGGGGCCTGCAACGTGGCTTCTTCTTAAACGGGAGCGAGGGTTTGGACGTGTTCAGGGAGAATGGCACAATCGATGTGACCTTGATGAACTTTCTCCACGACTATGGCCTTGAGCCCAGAGCAATCTTTGAGTTTGTGGCTAGACACTTGGTGGTATGGGCACCAGAGTCTTTCTGTGACCTGAGCAAGATGCTTAGGCTGTCTGGCAGGCTTGGGGGTGATGAGGCCCTGGTGGAGCATTGCTTTGAAGAGGGTCTAGAGAGGGTCTTTCTCAGTATTTTGCTGGGCTTATGTCAGGGGGTCTTTTTATACTGGTGGAAGAGAGATATGAGGGTGTCTTGTTGGGTTGCCTTGAACCTCTTGACACTGTTGCATCTTCTCGGCCAAAAGCTTATTGAAGCCAGTGCATTCGCTAATATCGTGGCCTCGTACCGGGTGGTATGCGCACTATAGGTTCTCGGTCCCTGGAGGCAGGAACTTGGGTTGCCTCTTCAGCTTTGGGGTTGCGATCCCTTCTTCGAGCATTATAGAGAAAACATCACGAAGGATAGCGAGTGCCCCGTCGTCCTCCTTATCGTGACTATGTGAGATGCCTCAACTGCCCCGAATGCTTTTCTCAACTCTTCGAGCTTTATCCGACTCTTGTTGATAAGGGCTACGATAGTGTCGCTGAGCTTCTAGCAGTCATGAGTGGGGTGGGTCACTCTCTTGTGAACAGCACAATACTTCTAATTCGCCTCCTTCCCTAACGGCTCTACAGTGGTGACCTCCGGCAGCCGGATCATGTTCTATTCTAACAGCAGTTGGAGCAGTGCAGGGGTCCACTCCGTGTCAAAGGGGTAAACCTTGTTCTGTTGCTGGGTCCAGTAGTCATTCTGCTTACTATTTTTTGGAGGCAGGATCACATTGTAGGATTGCTACTTACCCCCGGCCTGAGGTGTCCATGCCTTAGAGAGGTCGAGAGTTTGAGGAGTCGTGCCTTTGGTGTCAGTCACGGTGACGGCTACGCTGATCATTGCCTTTTGAATTGCCCCGACTATTGGAGCGAGGGTTTGAGCCGGCAGGTTGCTGACGAGGGCTACCAAGATGCTTGAACAATCCCTCGATACGAACTTCCTTGGAGATGAGTTCTGATAAAGAGGGTGGATTGGAGGCCTCGACATGTAGGGCGATCTTGGGAAGCATGTTCTGTATGCAGATTTGGACCGCTTCCTTTCAGTCATAGGAGTGGCATGGAAAGTTTCTAACTCTCTCTACTTAGTGATGAACTTATAAACTGGCTCACCAGAGTCTTACATTAGAGTGAGGAGCTCGATCGTTTCCATGTTCCTTTGGACTTCGTAGAAGCGTTGGTAGAACAACTGCTCCATTTCTTGCCAAGTGTGCACCGAGTTTATTGGCAGTCGAGCATTCCACTAGAAGGCTGGCCCTTCGAGAGTCTTGATGAAGTGGTAGAGGAGGAGACATCCATCAGTTGCCAGCCCCCGGTAGGCCGCATGGAAATGGGTCGTATGCTGGTGAGGAGACGTGGTACCATTGATCAGGGGGAGTTTCCCTTTTTGGTAGTTCGGGGGAAACGACACCTGGTCAATGTACGAAAGATATGGCTTTTGGTAAAATGGCATCTCCTGCATGCCTGGGACCTTGTTTTTTACCATGGCATCTATGTGGGTTTGGGAGACCTCGCAAGAAGGGAAGCTGTCTTGGGAGACCGGTGGGGGAGTCTGCCTAGGAGCTGTGTCCTCGCCAGTTGGGGAATCGGACAAAGAAGGGGACCTGGAGGCCTCTAAGGGCTCCATCTTCCCCAGGATGGCTTGCATCATTTCATCAAACTTGTTCATCCTCTCCTCCTGAGCATTGTTCGGGTCATTGATTACCATGACACTGACCGTTTCTTCTAGGAGGTCAGAGTCAGGTGATGTAGTAGATTGTCGAGGCTGGTGAGTCGCGTGTGGCACGTTAGTCTGAAGGGGCTCAGCTTTCCTCAACTGAACTCAGGCTTTATATGCCGATCTTGTGAGAACTGGTTCTTGACGGTCTTGGGACCGTGGCTTCTGGGTGGTGATCACCGATCAGTACTCTTGGACTTGCTCAGGCTTCGGAGTTTGAAGAGGGAAAAAGAGAATACAAAGTAGGAGGTTGTCAGGGGTGGTGACTTTGACTGCCTTGAAGGCTTCCCAGGTGAGGATCTGTAGGCCTCTCTTCTGCTTGATCCTGAGGCGGCTGTGGACCTCATTCCAGAACTGAGTCTGAGACCTGAACTGCCCCATTGTTTTTGAACACGTGAGGGCCATATCTATGAGCTGGAGCAGGGAGTGGTGCCCAAGGATGGAGTGCAGCTTGGGTTCTTGTCTTGGAACCTGGAGGCCTCTGTTCGACATCAAGTTGTTGCCCCAAATTCCTTTGTGAGGTAAGGGTGTTAGGCTGACTCGAGGTTGACTCAAGATGGTACTCTTAAGGAAGACCTTCGAGTACCAGGGCTCGAGGTGCTTGCTTAGTGTCGGGACAGCGACAGAGGAAAGAGGGGCCGGCTCATGACTCCACCTGAGTCTGGATCCGAGAGGGACCTGTAAAGATGGTGCGTGTGCACTTTTAGGGTTAGCCGTCTGGGTTACTTGGGGGTGAGCCCCGGCTCTGTCAATGGGTTTGCCCTGATGAGGTCGAGACGCATGAGCTTGTGCTTGCGCTTATAAGGGACGAGGTGGGAGCTCGTCTCTCACAAGGTGAAGTCGTGTGTACTGGGAGGGAGGACCAAGTGGTCGACCTTCCTGTGCTCGAGGTGGCATAAAGCTAGCGCTACCCCGAGCTGTGGAAAGTGAATGCATGGCGCATGTCGGGTTTGGCCCGAGGAGGTCTAGCCCTATAAGCGAGTTCAAGGCAAGGTGAGGTTGCTCTGAGGTGTGGCTCGAGTGGATAGACCATGAGCCATTGAGTGTGTGTGAGGGGTGAAGACCTCAGGGCCTCCGCCTCTATGTACCGACCCTCCAGATGTGGGGGCTCAGAGTAGTGAAGGAGCATGGAGGGTTGCCTTGAGGCGAACCTCAGGAGCGACTAGTAGGGATAAATGGGGCAGCCTTCCAATGTATTGCAGAAGTAGAACTGGTGAGAGATTTTCCAATAACTTGGTGTGTGACGGCAGAAGTGCTACCCATACAAGGGGCCTTGGCGGAAAATCCACCAAGGAAAGAGTGCTGGGAGGCGGTTAAGTCCCCTTTCGTACCGATCCAAGTGAGAACTTGGGAGCCAGACCATGAGTCTTGACTTAGAAGAAGAGTAGGGAAGGATGCTTGAGCGACTCGCTTCCTTAGGACAACTACGAGTGCAGGGATAAGGATGTCCCCGACCCAAACGAACGGGTTGAACAACCCAGGTGCCATAAAAATAAGTGCAAAAAGTAAAGAAGGAAACTGATCAAACATGAGCGAACCGACTATGTGGTAGTAAGTCCCCAGTGGAGTCACCAAGCTAGTTAGGTGCCTCGATCTCACCCTCCAGATTTAGGTGATCTGGTGGCACATGTCTCAGGTTTTTGGTGGACCTGGTATTTGAGATCACTCTCTCGGAACCTTGCTCTAGGGCAAAGGAAGATATACCCACCAATGAGAGAGGAATTTTATGTGGGTTCAAGATTTACTCGGGCTGGCTTGCGTGGGCGTCCTCTTAGATCAAGAAGAAAGCCCCCCAGCTGCTAGAACTGGTTTGGAATCACCTCCCTTGACCTGTAATCCTCTTGTTTTTTTGCAGAACACTTCTATGGTGAATTTGTAAGACAAGTGGGTCGAAGGGACCCACCCTTGTCTTAGGGCGATGGCCGTTCACATGAAATGGTGATGAAGTGCAAGGTTAGATGAAAGATAGAAAGAAGAAGAGAGCTTGACAGAGAGGAGAGACTAGCATGACAACCAGAAGCCACTGACTCGTAGTGGTAGCAAGACGGCCATGGTTCATAGGACCAGCACGGTGACAATACTACTCGAAACCAAGGTCGACGCGTTAGTGGTAGGCTAGGTTTACCCTCAGTCAAGTGAGAAGAGAAAGAGGTGAAGAGGAAAGAATGAGACGACAAAGAGAAGGGGAGACACCAGTAGGCATCGCGGTGGGCAATGCAAGGAGACGGTGCATCCCTTGTGGACGGTGCTAGCTTCTGACGAGGAACACCGCGATAGTTTCTCCTAGGTCGTGCGATGATAGGCGTGGGACTCAGGGAGAACTGCGATGAGCATCGGGCACGTAGAGGAGGCTCGCGGAGGGAGATAGGTGTTGTCCAAAACCCCTAGCGGGTGGCAATAGGCATCGCCGTCTACACTAAACGCATGATAGGGAGAGACCCCAGCGGGCGGCAACAAACCTTACCATCTGGGCTCTTCACTGAGACGTCAAATCTACGTCTGTGGGCGGCGATGGGCAGCGCCATCTACAGACCTCACTTGAAGGAAGAAACAAATGAGTTGTAGGGGAAGGAGACTCGCGCATGGCGTTGCCATCGCCATGCATGCCCTGTGAGACCGAGGGAGAGGCAGGCATGACACTGCCACTGCCACTCTGTGCATGGCCTCCGCAAGAAACTTAGACAAGGAAGAGGGAGAAGAGAGGCGAGAAGAGAGAGAAGAAGAAATGAAAAATAAGAAAGAGAGAAGGTTTACCTCAACCCTAAGGGTATCGATCGAACGTTTCTCTCACTCACTTTCTCTCTCAAGCGTGCCACCACAATGGTAAGAAAGAGAAACTTGTATTAAGTGAAAACTCTCTCTTGTGTGTGTGTATGTATCTGTCTTCTTTCTTATTTTCTACGTACAATGATGGTACGTATATATAGAAGTGTGCCCAAGCATGGGTGGATGATCAAACGTAACCCTAATTGTTGGAAATTATGATTAAATTGAATTAAAAGAAATTATAAAATAGGGTACAAAATGACAGATTTACCCCTTTCTAACAAGTTTTAGAATTCTAAAATAGTAACTGTGTTGCCCTAGGACTTGCGTGATCTTGCATGGCTGATCCGGAGTCGTTCTGATGCCCAGTTGATCTTAAGATAATTTTTTTCTTGTAGGGCTCGGCATGGCGATTGATTGGATACCACCTTCGAGCCATGGATAGAATTTTTGGTGCACGATCATGTGACTTGAATTTTGAGTAGATCCTGAAACTTCAAATCAATAGTGTGTTTGTTCCTTGATGTTTTTCTGTGTTTTCTTTGTTGAATCACACTGAACATGCAACTACGATCAAGGGGCACCAAACGTAGCTCGTTCGGGTATCGTCACAGGGCGTGCCACATATCGAATCGCTCAACATGCTCACCAAATTTGAGCATGATCTGATGTGGTATGACTAAGATATGAGTATCATAAGTCACTGGTTGTGACTGTCCCTTCAATGGTGTAGTGTTACAGGGTGGTCGGACGAGAATAGCATGCGGCTCCTCTGTTTCAGTCTTTTGCCTACAACTTCTTCTTGGAATGTCCTTTTAAGCTAAAATTTGACACCTGAGGGTTTTCAACTGTACTGAATCCAATAGAAGTATTCCCACAACAATTTGAGATGCTGAAAATGTAGCTCTAGTTATATGGATCCATTTTAGGGTGCTAGAGGACGATTCTGTAGGAACTATTTCTCAATTTGCACTGCCTTAAACATGTCGGAATACGACGAAACTTAGCAGGAGACTTTTGAGAGATCTCATGAAGATCGTGGCTAGTTCTGGCGTTGTTCTGAGACTGTTAAAATTTCCACTACTTGCTATGCTTTTATTGAGCGGGGGCCCCACGTTGATGAAAAATACTTTCCAACACTCACTACTCAATTTCAAGACCATCAAGAACCGGTACTCATGAGATGGCATACAAGGCTTGAGTCCAGTCGGGGTAGGCTAAACCACTCCAAACTTACTTGCCACGCAGCACTCGCCGACCACGGCAGTCCACTGTCCCGCTAGACTCCGACTTGTCAGAACAGACGGTCAGCGTCATGGTGATCAATAACCCAGATGACGCTCAAGAGGAGTGGATGAACAAGTTCGAGGAAATGATGCAAGCCATCCTTGAAAAGATGGAATGCCTCGTGGCCTCCAGGTCCCCTTCTTCGATCGAGTCCTCGACTGATGAGGACACAGTTCCCAGGCAAACTCCACCACCAACCTCCTAAGACAGTTCTACCTCCCTTGGGGTCTCCCAAACAGACATAGATACGATGGTGGCCCATAGCCTCAAGAACGAGGCATGCAGGAGATTCCGCTCTATCAAAAGCCATACCCTTCGTACATAGACCAAGTACCCTTCCCTCCAAACTATCAAAAAGGGTAGCTCCCCCTGTTCAACAGTAATACATATCTTCACCAGCATATTGCCTACTTCCAAGCGGCCTGTCGAGAGATGGCAACCGACAGATGACTCCTCCTACGCCAGTTTGTTAAAACTCTTGAAGGGCCAGCCTTCCAGCGGTATGCTTGACTGCTTCCCAACTCAGTACACACATGGGAAGAGATGTAATAGCTATATCAACGCTTCTACGAAGTCCAAAGGAACGTGGAGACCATCGAACTCCTCACATTAATGCAAGACCCTGGAGAGCCGGTTGACAAGTTCATCACCCACTGGAGAGAGTTGGCAACCTTCCATGCCACTCCCATGATTGAGAAGGAAGCAGTTCAGTCCTTCATACGGAACATGCTTCCTGAGATTGCTCTACATATCGAGGCATCCAATCAACCCTCCATCTCAGAGCTCATCTCCAAGGCAGTTCGTATTGAAGGATTATTCAAGCACCATGGCAACCCTCGCCAACAACCTGTCAGCTCAAACTCACTCCACCAGTCAGAGCAGCCAAAAGGCAGTGATTAGCGTGGCTATCATTGTGGCTGACACCAAAGGCTCGGCTTCTCAAACCCTTGACCTTTCCAAGGCAGGTGCGTCTCTAGTCAGGGGCAAGCAGTAGTCCTACAATAACATCCCACCTCCTAAAAACTCTGGGCGAAGCGACTACTTGGTCCAGCACTAGAATAAGGTTTACCCCTTTGACATGGAGTGGACGCCTGCACTACTTCAACTGCAGCTAGAACAAAACATGATACAATTGCCGGAGGCCAATACTGTGGAGTGGCCTGGGCAGGAGGCAAATGAGAAATACTGCTTCTATCACAGAAGGGTCTGCCACCCCACTTACGACTGTTATGAGCTCAACGATACGAGTGAAGCCCTTATCAACAAGGTTCAGATGAAGCTCAAAGAGTTGAAGAAACCATTCGGGGAAACAGAGGCTTCTCACGTAGTCATGATCCAAGAGGACAACGAGGCACCCACCACCCTTCATGGATTTTTCTCCATAATGCTCGAGGAAGGGCTCGTCACCCCCAAGCCGGCAAGGTAGCCCAAGTTCCTGCCTTCAAGAATTGAGAACCTCTGGTGTGCGTATCACTAGATATGACGCTATGATGTCAGTGAATGTATTGGCTTTCACAAGCTCTTAGTAGAAAAGATGCAGCAGTGCTAGGAACTTCAAGGAAGCCTAGGAGGACGCCCTCTAATTCCTCTTTTGCTAGTACGAGAAGACCACCCGACACCAGCCTAGGGCATGTAGGACTAGACCCTCTGCAGGCCCTCTTTGAGGCAATTCTCCAACAGGGTCTCACCACTCCCATGCCCGCTAAGCAGCCGAAACTCCCCTCCCAGGGCACGAAAAAACTTTGGTGCCAATATCACCAAATATGGGGCCACGAACTCAACGAGTGCACAGGGTTTGAAGATATAGTCATGGAGAAAGTCCAGTAAGGCCACATCTTTTGCATGGTTCTCCTGGAACATGCCCAGGCTGTCATTCTCATTCCAATGGAAGTCGCACTACCAGCGCCTCTTGAATCTACACTGGACACTTTGGAGCCTTCGACCTCTCAGCCTTGGAAAATCTACCATGGGTAGAGTAGGCTCAAATCCTTAAAAAGTGAGGCAGTCTACCAAGCAAGGGCTGCTCACCAGCTTGCCAAACACTCCCTCAAGGATCTCAAAGGAGACGGTAGGCACTTAGGTCAGCCCGCCGAAGGAATCATCCTCTTTAGCCACCAGTCGAGGATGAGCTCCTCAGGCCCCTTCCTCCACTTCCGACCTTGCAAAATTTTATCCCAAGTGCGGTCTGCCTCGTCCTTTCGTCCAATCAGGCAGATGGCCTTGAGTCATGGATATCTCAGGAGTCAACCAAAATTGGTGATGATGTTAAAAGCACCCCACAATGGTCAAAACTGGGGCATGACCTTAAATACCCCCTGCAAATGTCCAACGCTGGTGACGACATAAAAAGCTTCTCGGAACGTTTTAACTCTTCTTTTCCTCCCCCCTCTTCTATTTTCTCCACAGGTATAGCTCGACGGTGCTCAGAATTCGACACTCTAAGCAAAGAGTTTGGAGACACTAGCCTCACTCAGCCACAGCAAGAGCGCCTCAGAGAGATATTGGCTCAAGCAGTGGGAGTCTCACAGCCACTGACGCTCGGTCAACCCAAGCACAGACTGAGTCTTCTTCAGGCTCCCATTCCGAAGAGGCCTCCCACATGGTACAAATCTTGGAAGTACCAGCTAGCATGGGGTAAATGGGTTTAAGATCGGGAAAGAAGCTACAACCTACACCTCAAAAGCTCAAAGCCCTCAAGTTTCCTGATCCTCCACTTTCCCCCAAACCTCAACCTCAAACCTCTAAATCCCTAATCTAAGCCCCTGTTACTTCTTCATCAACCCACACTGCATTGTCTGAACAACAAAGTCAGCTGGTGTAGCAAACCAACACCCAACCAAAGCCTGTCCCTAAGCCTACCCTACCACCCACCTCAGTGATAGGATTAGGAACACATAACACTAATGAGGATAAAGTGAAATATGATGTAAATGGGCACTTGAAAAAGATTCCATCCCTTTTAAGTATCTATGACGCCCTCCTGCTATCTAGAGCCTACTGTATGGCTCTAGTGCAAGCTCTTTCTAACCCAGAGGTATACGAGACCAAAGTGGAGCCCATTGAAGTCAACCTGGCCATCCTGAGTGGGTGGTTGGAAATATCTTTCTCTGAAGATGACCTTTAGTTAGGTGGAAAATTCCACAATCGCCCCCTCTTCGTGAATGGTGAACTTCATGCTTACCCTCCCAATCGGATCATGCTAGACGGAGGGTCAGTAGTCAACTTGATCCCAAGAAGGATCCTCACTCGATTGGGATTAGGGTCTGACAACCACACTCCTACCCACATCACTGTGCAAGGGTTCAACCCGTCAAGAGAAAAGCCAGCCGACACAGTGCGCCTTCTTCTCAAGATCAGTGATCTCAACGATTACACTCAATTCCATGTAATCTACACTGATACCTCCTACAACGTCATGCTTGACCGTCCTTGACTTCACTATTGGGGGGTGGTTCCTTCCACACTCCACCAATGTTTCAAGTATAGTCGAGATGAAAGACAACACACAGTCTATGCTGACAAAAGACTGTTGCCCATAGCTGAGACTCACTATGCCGATGCCATGTACTACTTAAGAGATCTTCCAGAGCCAAAAAAGTCAAAAGATGATGATCGAAAGTCTATGAGGGTGTCAAGACCTTCGTCTCATGATGACGTGGAGGATCTAGGGCGAATGATCACATATATGTTCAAAGAAGAGGAAAGATAAGGCAAGATCCTCCGATTGACCCCTATCCACCCAAGTATACTTTGCCACCTCTTCGAGGTCGTGGTTTCCTCTCCTGAAGGCGAAGCTCCTCCCTCTACTTCGAATTCGCCAAAACAAAATGACGAGTCAGAAGTAGCCCATGAGCCTGAGGAAGACCTTCCAATGCTAAGAGTCACCTATACGTCAGACCAGCCAAAGGTTCTGCATATCCCCATTACCCTTCTAGAGGCAGAACTAGCGCACCAACTGCCACGGAAGGTGTTCCATCCTTCTTAAACAAGGAAATCACTGGCAGCCAAACGAAGGACTTACACTTCTCTGGAGTTTCAAGGAAGTACAGGCTGACAAGAGCCAGCCCTCTGGCTTTCAGGAACTAGACTTCATGGAGGAGCTTAGGAGCGAGGTGCGTAGCCTCCAAAATCAGCTGAAGGCTATGATCGTCGCTTCAAAGCACTTAAAGGAGTTTGTTCCTGAGACTATGACTTATGATGAACTCAAGACCAATGCACCTCGAATCAAAACCAGGGCCCCCCTAGACTAGAGAATTTATAGCGAGCAGGCTCATCAAATCATGAGAACTATGAATTATGAGCCCCTTTCCAATCAAAAACTTAGGGGTGAGGAAGCAATTGCTCCCCCATTTGAGGTCGTTGAAGCCACAACAGGCTGCCACAAGATGAAGCAAGGAGTGGGCCATTCTTTCTTGTCTCAAACCATGAAAGGGTGGAAGCAATGAAACGAAAGAAAAGGGAAGTTCATTTCTTTTATTGCACTGGAAAAAGTTCCAAGTTACAATCGAAAGCCCATTATCAGGGAAGTTACAAAGCTTATGCATCTAAGGATAAGAGGATGATTACAGGACAAGAGAAACGCCCTCGTATAGAGGAAGCAAACCCACCAAAGAATCCTTCCCCCATGAAGTTAGCCTCTGTCCCACCAAGGAAAATGGTTACAAGCCAAGAGAACAAGCAAACCACTTCCGAGTCAGCTTCAATTCATCTCATGAGTATATCAAATATACAAGGCAGACTTCTTTGGCAAAGAGGGAGAGCGTACTCTATTCACAATGGACGCCCTTCCACAAAACAACATGCACTTCACGGCTGTGCTGAAAGACTTTGCTTCGAACACATTGCGATGGCAAGGCCTCCCTGTTTGCCATCACTCTTAACTCTCACGAGGCATCGCCATCCGAGGTCATCACCGTGCGCAACACAATGCCACGTTCTATCATCACCACGGGCAGGCTAATGCCATGCGGGACTATCGCCTCGAGCCTCATACCCCCAAGTATGGCAATCACCGGGTATGGCCTAGGGACATGAGAAGGCGGCGGTGCATGCGACTTAAAGTCATGCATGACTTTCAAGTACCTTGGTTCCTACTTTTCCCAATTACCAAGGGACATTGACTGCCACGCCTCTTCAGTTCCCCCAACCGTTGCCCCTCACTGACGGTCCACTTTCTTGCGTTCGCCTACCCCACAATCCTGCAGGCTTCGTCAGAAACACACGTCCAACCACTGGGATCCCTTGGCTGACCATGTTCTTTCCCTTATCGGAGTGGCTTCTCCCTGTCAAAAACACTATTTCGCTCAACGGGAAGCTCCCATCTGACCCTGTTTTTTCCGCTTTTTTTGATGGCTGAAAATATCATGAAAAAAACTGGGAAAACCCCTCCCCGTCTCCTGCTTGTTATTGGAGTTAACAAAAACCACCTGAAATCCTCGAAAGCTTCCCTGCAACCCTGTGGGTCTTCCCTCTGCCCTGATTTCCCACTTCAGCAGCTCACTAAAGCTCATCGAAATTTCACTAAGTTTCTGATGAGCTCAATGTAGCCCCTTCCCCTTCTCCTCCAACAACCAGAAGGCTGACAAAGATCTTTGAACTCTTTGCGACGTCCCCTTAGTAGCAGAACGACTGGAGGAACACTCGAACCTGGGCATGGGACCACTGAAAATTTTGCTAAGGCCCCGAGAAGCCTCGACACTCACCGAAAAGTCTTCGCCATCACCCTAGGGAGATTTGCACTTCCTAAAGCTCGTCGAAAAAAACTCCTAAGGGCCTGTTTTTGCAAGATTTTGGCCGGGAAGTGCTCATCAAAAAACGCCCGCCAGAAGCTTTGGTTTTCTCTCTCTCTCTAAAAAGTCCTTCTACTATTTTACCCTACGGTAAAACATTAAAGTGGGGTTTCTCCCCATTTTTATACCCCGCAGTAATGAAGACTGCCCCTGACAAACTCAGAATGATGCTCCAATCCACTGCTCTTGATGGTGATAAGACCAAGCTGGGGCGGGCCCAGCCCGAGACCAGAAGCATCACCACCGCATGCCTCGTCAAGATTTGCGTCGTGTTCCTCGACAGGAGGATAGCGTCGCGCGCCTCATCAAGAATTTCACTGAGAGTGTCTCGCCCAAAGATCGTTACCGCATGGAACGTCGGGGCCTACTGCCGCGTGCTTCACCAAGGGACCTAACGCATCACCTAGGCTTACTAATGCATGTGCCACTCCACACTTGGTGCTGCGCGCATGCCTTGGAACTCCCCTTCAAACCATCGTCCCTCATCTTTAGGAAGTTCATTCCCTGCATTACAACCTCACTCCTCAAGGAACTCAGTCTCTAGTGATGACTCTATTCCCCATGAAGTCGTATTTCCTTACCACGTACTCGATCCGTGCTGCATGACCTTAAACTGCACAACCATAGTCCTTGTAACATGACTCAAAACTGTATGACCATGATCCGAACTATACGACCTTAAACTATAGTGAAGGTCCAGTTGCATGACCTTAAACTGCAAAGTCCTTGTCACATGACTTTAAACTTACGACCATGGTCCAACTGTGTGACCTTAAACCATAGTGCACGTCCTGGCCGCATGACAATAAAAAGCTTAGCACCATGGTCCAAACTATACAACCCTAAGCTATAGTGAAGGTCAAGTTGCATGACCACAAACTCCATGTTCCTAGCTGTATGACATTAAACTACATAGCCATGGTTCGAGTTTGAAGACCCTAAAACTGTAACACGCAGCACGACAAATGGTCCATATGCATAACTCCAACTAGACCCCCAGCGGATTTAGATGCATGCAAGGGTTATACTCACCCCATTTTCTCTAGAGGGCTACAGTCATTCTTATCCCTTCAACCCACTGTGGGGTTCATCGGTGCTCTGGCCTGTCAGAGTTCCATGCACACTGATATTCATTGTCCCCGTGGAGTCACACTAGCCCTCCTAATCCCCAATGAAACCTCTACTGTTTACTACTCTTCGTAGGGTCATGACCTTCATCCACATCTCTTCACATGTGTGTAGCTTTAACTATCTTTATCCATAGGGAGTCAGATTGTTATCCACATACCTACCCCCTATGCAGCTCTACTGACATGAGGACTCGTATTCAATCTATGTTGCATGACCCTAAACTGCATAGCCAGGATCCAAACTATATGACCATAAACTGTAGCGAAGGTCTAGATGCATGACCTTAAACTGCATGACTTTAAACTGTGTAACCACGATCCAAGCTATATGACCTTAAACCATAGTGCACGTCTTGACCGCATGACGTCAAACTGCTTTGCTTAGGTTTAGGAGGCTCGACCTTAAAACATGCCTCATCAACTGCACACCCCTTTCATGTGCATCTTCATGCACACTTTTCCTGACCGATCCATTTCTATGCGTGCACCCTCTTCTTCACCTTCCCTTTGAGCCTACTTAGGCGAACACACCCTTTTCATGCATCTCCATGCTCATCTTCCCCAGCTGGCCCATTCGTATGCGCAATGACCTCTACCTTCCTTCATCATTCCCCAGTGAATCTTACCCATGCTCACCAAATTGCAAGCCATCTCGTCACCCACACTCGCCGCCAACTAGTGGGTTACCACTTTTCACCCACCATCCAATCAAAACTCTCTACATGAAACTTCATGCCATCTTCTCATGTGGGTCAAAGTCATCCCCAAATTCACTTTATGGCCTCTACAGACTGCCATTCCTCATTATTATGGTCCAGTTGTATGACCCTAAAACTATAGTGCACGTTTTGGCCGCATGACGTTAAAAGGCTTCGCACGGGTCTTGAAGGCACGACCCTAAGCACGCCTTCTCAAAAAAGGGGCATGGCGTACAACTAGACAAGTGAAAGCCAGGAGTAAAAATGACAGACGAGCATGGTCACGAAACCATGAGTAAGAGAGTTCCATGGAAAGAAAAATCCAGGCACAGTGGAAACCCCAAAACGGAACCGTGAGTAAAAATGGATGACAAGGATGGACATGACCACAGGTCATGGGTAAAAGAGCCCAGAAATAACAGAAGTTGGTGAAACCGTCTTTACGATCCCACTTCTCTTATGCAAGTGAAAACCTACGAAAGGGCGCTTGGACCGACAAGACAAGCTGACGCATGACTACCGCCCTAGCCGACATTCAATTTCCAAATGGTCATGATGCTACTAAGGTCTGCCTAAAATTCTTAAAAGCCAGCATCTAGTCGCAGGCCAGATGGCTTGTCAGGGAGTGAGAGCCTCATAAAATCTCCCTAGTTTCCATGGCTCGTCAGGGAGTGAGAGCCTCATAAGATCTCCCCAGTTTCTATGGCTCGTCCGGGAGTGAGAGCCTCATAAGATCTCCCCAGTGTCCATGGCTCATCAGAGGGTAATAGCCTCATAAGATCTCCCCAGTTTTCATGGCTCGTCAGGGAGTGAGAGCCTCATAAGATCTCCCTAGTTTCAACGGCTCGTCAGGGAGTGAGAACCTCATAAGATCTCCTTAATTTGCATGACTTGTCGGGGAGTGAGAGCCTCATAAGATCTCCCCAGTTCAGCAACAACACGAGTCCTTGAGGGTGAGGACGATGAGGAAAAGATCCCTCCATAAATGCTAAGGACCATCACGAAGGCAAGAAACTGACAAGGCCAGGATTTCCATAGGATTCAGGGTATGTCTCGCCAAAACCCTCTAGCCAGCATGGGACCAGAATTTCGGGAAGGGCCAGAAGCCCCCACTTGGACTCCGCTAGATGGGACCTACAAGGATACCCTGTGCATTAAAGCCAAACCTGGAGTAGCAGCAGACCATACCAACCAGAGGTTCATAGCATTTGGCCTTCAAAAAGGCCTGATAGTCCTTGAGGGTGAGGACTTCGATAAGATCCCCCAAAATTCCTGAATGAGTGCGCCTCTCCATTCTCTAAAAGGACAACATTCGGCTGGGCATGCTGTTGGAAGGTATTTTTCATCAACATGAGGCCCCCGCTCAATAAAGGCCTAGCAAACAGTGGAAATTTTGACAGTCTGATAAGAGCCCCAGAACCGGCCAAGATCTTCATGAGGTCTCTCAAAATTTCCCTGCCAAGTTTAGTCGCATTTCAACATGTCTAAAGCAGTGTCGAATGAGGAACAGTTCTGGCATAATCGGCCTCTAGCACCCTGAAATGGACCCCTACAACTAGAGCTACACTTTCAGCATCTTAAATTACTGTGGGACCACCACCATTGGATTCGACTCAGTTGAAAACCCCAGCGGTCAAGTTTCAACTCAAACGATGATCCAAGAAGAAGTTATAGGCCAAAGAGTGAAACAAGAGAAGCCGCACGCTATTCTCGTGCGGCCACCCTGCAACACCACGCCATTGAACACAGTCATGAGCAGTGACTTTCTATGCTGAGATCTCACTTGTCCCAAGTTAGATCGCGCTCAAATTTGGTGAGCATGTTCGTATAGTAAAGACGAGCGATTTGATATGTGGCACGCCCCGTGACGACACCCGAGAGTAAAGAAACGCTAGAGAGAAGTTGCTAATCCGTGAAGAAAGTGCAGAAAATTCAGCAGCATTGTGCTTAACTCGATTGTCCAAATCACGCTACTTGTGAACCCGATAGACGCGAGACTAATTCCATTGCGGGCGTAAGGTCTCAAGCCATCTCTGACCCGAACCCTGTACATGATGAACTGTCAGATTATGCACACGAAGCCGACGAACACACTGCAAATTTTGTCACCGGATTCCTTGATTCCTGCAAAAATTCCAAACTTGCAAAATCTTCATTGGGGCACAAAATCAAGTTGTGTTTGTTGCCCCGTGATAGTAGCGGCATGCTCAATGTGATTCAGCGAAGAAAACACATAAAAACATCAAGGAAAAAGCACACTATCAATCCAAAATTTCAAGATCTATTCAAATTTCAAGTCACATGATTGTGCACCAAAAACACTATCCATGGCTCAAAGTTGGTATCAAATCGATCACCATTTTGAGCTCTACAAGAAAAAAATCATCTTACAATCAACTAGACATCAAAACGACCCCGGATCAGCCATGCAATATCACGTAAGTTCTAGGTCAACACAGGGACTGTTCTGAAATTCCACAACTTGTTAAGAAGGGGAAAATTTGTAATTTTGTTCACTATTTTCTAATTTCTTTTAAATCAATGTAATCTTAATTTCCGCTAGTTGGGTTACTTTTGATCATCCACCCATGTTTGGGGCATACTTTTATATATACGTTCTGCATTATACATAGAAAGGAGAGACAAATACATACACAAGAGAGAGTTTTCACTTAATACAAGTATCTCTTTCTTATCATTATTGTGTCACGTTTGAGAGACAAAGTGCGGTGAGAGAAATTTTTTACCTATACCCCTAGGGTTGAGGTAAACCTTCTCTCTCTTTTTTTTCGTTTCTTCTTCTCTCTCTCTCCTCCCCTCTCTTCTCTCTCTCTTCTCCCCTCTCTTCTCTCTCTTCTTCATCTATGTTCCTTGCGGAGGTCGTGCACAGCAGTGGCAGTGCCGTGCATGCCTCTTCCCTGGCCCCACAGGTTGTTCATGACGATGGAAGTGCCATGCACGAGTCCCCCTCCCCTTCTATTCATTTGCCTCTTTCTTCCAGTGAAATCTTTAGATGGCGCTGCCAATGGCCGCTCACAGACGTAGCTATGACGTCTCGACAAAGAACCCAGATGGGGAAGTTTGTTGCTGCCTGCAGGGGTCTTCCTCTACTGTGCGTTTAGTGAAGACAACGATACCTATTGCCACCCGCTAGAGGCTCTGACAACACCCATTGTCGTCCACGAGCTTCCTCTATGCGTTTGGTGCCTATCGTCGTTCTTCCTGCGCCCCACGCCTCTCGTCGTGCGACCTAGGAGAAACCATCGTCATGTGCCTCATCAGGAGTCAGCGTCGTCCACAAGGGATGTGTCGTCTCCTCATGTTGTCAACGGCGATGCCTATTGACGTTCAGACTTCTCTTCTCTTTGCTATCTCGCCCTCTTCTCTTCATCCCTTTCTCTTCTCACTTGACTGAGGATAGACTTAGCTCATCAACGTTGTGCCGACCTCAGTTTCGAGTAGTATTGCCACTGTGCTGGTCCTGTGAACCATGCTCGTCTTGCTACCACTCCGAGCCGGTAATTTCTGGCCGTCACGCTGGTCTCGCCCCTCCATCAAGCTTTCTTCTCTTTTTTATTTTTTGTTGACCCTTTCACTTCATCGCCTTCTCATATGAACGTGCATTGCTCTAAGACAAGAGTGGGTCACTTTGCACTTGCCTTGCAAATTAACCATAGAAGTGTTGTGCAGAAAATAAGAGGATTAAAAGTGAAGGGAGGTGATTCCGAACTAGCTCAAGCAGTTGCGAGGCTTTCTTCGTTATTTTAGAGGATGCCCACACGAGCCAGCCTGAGTAAGTCCTGAAGTCACCTAAAATTCCTCTCTCATTGGTTGGTATACCTACCCTTGCCCTTGAGCAAGGTTTCAAGAGAGTGATCTCAAATCCCGGGATCACCAGAAACCCGTGACACGTGCCACCAGATCACCTAGATTTAGAGGTGAGATCGATGCACCTAACCAATTATTAGTGGTCCATTAGTCAATACTTTCTTTGCACAATGTTTATTCACTGTTTATCAAGGTGATGACTAATGGTCAATCGGTCAAGACTTTCTTTGCACAATGGGCACTCATCGATTCTCTAATGGAGCTCACCACGCTTCTACTGCGTGTGCTTCCTACGGCTGACCCATATCAAACTTTTTTGTTTCTTCCTTCTTCCTCATGGTTGAAGGGATCTCCTAGCACTTTTAAGTCCCGTACCTTCTTACCTTCCAGAAACTTTACTAGGTCATATGTGTGATTTTTATGCAATGATATATCTCATTTTATATAGCTTTAACCCACACCCCTTTATGTTTGTCGGCCTGACATCCTGGTAAATGTTTGGTCCTCCCCTTGTGGGGTAATTTGTAGAGGATTTATGTCCTCTAGAGGACCTTCTCAGTTCATATGTAGGTGACACTTCTTGAACAGACCGCTCACCCTGCTCCTCATTACCCAGAACTGATATGTCAAGTCTTTGGATCCATCTTCTTGTTTCACTTCTCCCCTGTCCTCATTTACCACGGTGGAGGAATCATTACTGGTTTTGAAATATTGAAGATTCATGGCTTTGTTGCCTCTTTCACATATTCAATAGTAAGCTCTTCTTGAAAGATCACACTCATACCCCTGATCACCTTCCTGTACTTAGGATCCCATAGCCTACAACTAAACTTTTCATCAAAGTACCCTTAGAAGATGTATAAGAGTGCTTTCTCATTCAACTTGGATCTTTATTCTTTTGACACGTGTACCAATGCCTCGAACACCATCAAGTGTCAATAAGAGATATCACTTCCTGTACAACCTCTCTCTAGGGTCTGACGATCTAGAGGAAACAACGGGGATCGATATTAGGTAGCATGTTGTGAGGAATGCTTTACCCCAATACAGCTTGGTGGTGGATAACATGTTATTAACTCTAAGCACTTTAATAGCTTGTGTGTCCCCCTTTCCATTTTGCGTGGAAATTCTAAAAGATCTCAAACACCTAATCTTTTGATTTCACACATACCTTTCATGAAGCATCATTGATGCAGGCGATGAGGTATGATGCTCCACCAAACGATTTGAGATCCATGGGACCACACACATCTGAATCCACTAGATCCAAGATTTCCTTAGGGCCCTTACTGGAGAGAGAGGCTCTATGTTGTTTGCCTAGCAAACAGTGGTCACATGGGGTTAGAGATGCATGAATCTCCCTTACCCACAATCTTTGAGGGACCATTTTTCCCCATCTTTACAGAGCCAAAATCTTCTACTCTGTAAGAAGCAAAATATCGTCTTTGTGGAGTAACATGAACCAATGCTTCGGTATCCACAACCCAATCTGAGTTGCATAATGCAATATTAATACACCCTTCACTACAGTTTCCGATCAAACCATCATCTGTAGTCATTGCAGTGGTTTCCTTACCATCATCCATGGCATTGTACTCATATCGCTCATTCTTGAGCTTCTGGCAATCTTTATTTATGTGTCCTTGCTTTCCACAATGAAAACATTTGATCCCCTTTCTTGTCTTTGATCAACTTTTGTCCCCATGCCCTGACCTTTCACGATTTGTGACAAGGGCTATGAGTTTGTCAACACATGGTGGAACACATTTTCTTCCAACCATTGTTGGATTGTTTCGAGAGCCTTTTGCTCAAGTCTCTTCTACTCTTCGTTTGTCATACCTTCGGGCTTGTATTCTACCCATTCAATGGGTGGGTACAATTCTTGATTGTATAGTAGATCTTCGATCTTTGACTTCCAGATGATTTAGTTATTCCCATTGAGCGATATCATTTTACTCCCGGTACTAAAATGCATCTATCCACATACACTATTTATCCCCAATGCATTACAGTTAGCTATCACTCGTATG
This sequence comes from Amborella trichopoda, assembly GCF_000471905.2. The sequence continues at coordinate 4,213,289 of NW_006494789.1, forward strand.
TTATGGTTAATTGCCACCTTATTATTACGGTTAACTATCGCTTGATCGTGATTTTTAACTACCATTGGACCATTAACTGCCACCCGATTGTTACTTCTGCCAGATCATTAATTGCCACCCGATCCTTAACTACTGCTTGATCCTGATTGCTCGATCATTAATTGTCGTCTGATCGTTAACTGTATCCACCGTTAGTTAAGCCTTTGCAAAAAAATTTTAAAAATTTTGATAGAGATTTCGCATGAGGGTTTGAATCCTAAAAAATCCCCCAAGCCGAATTAATCAAAAAGTCAAGTTGGGGCAAAGCCCTGAGCTATGACTAAGATTAAAGGAGGAGGATTTGTTTTCTTTCTTACTAGTCCTACGATCGTTAGGTTCATTATACTGAAAAAAAAAAAGGTGATATGGAGAACCAAGCGGTGAGGGAAACGTGTTTTGCGACCACTTGTTGGGCTCATCTAGTCAAGCCCTCTCACACGAATGTGGATATGCACTGCGGAATCAAGATATACGGGACAAAAAAATATGTAAAAGTCGAGGTGTGTGTATAAGTGGAAAACATGCAATAAAGAAAATAAAGGAATAAATCTTATTGGCACCGTATTTACGTGGTTCACCTTTTCAGGCTACATCCATGGGAGCAAGAGATGAATCCACTATTAACTCAAAGGTCACAATAGTCTTCCAAGAGAACAAATTTCTTGGGATCACCAATTTCTTTTAGAGACTTCCCTCTCTAGGATTTCCCTCTCTGAGGTTCTCTCTCAGAGACTTCATTTATTTCTGGAGGCTTTCTCTTTCTAAAAGAAAATGTTCTCTCTTTCTCTCTTTTTCTTCCCGAAATGTTCTCTCTTTCTCTCTTTTTCTTCCCTTCTCTCTCTCTTTTCTCTCTCAACAGAGAAAATTCTTAAAAAGAGGATCATTGGCTCTCTTTCATCATCTTCTTCTCCGTAAGAAGAAGGATAACTCTCTATCTTCTTCTTCTTCTTCTTCTCCTTAGGAGAAGGATAACTTTATCTCTTTTCTTCTTCTTATTCTGTACAAAAGAAGTTTTCCTGTATCTCTGATACACCAAGAAGAGTCCACCCAAAGTGGCCCAAGAGAGGTGTGCCCCAAGATTGGCTCAAGAGACTTGGCTTTGGATAAACCAACCAAAAGCTACAGAGAAAAGCCTCTCACGTTATTCCCTTTGGTATATCGGTTAAGGGATAACAACTATATTTAGAAGTGTATTCCATAACCTTCTAAAGAGGAGATCCATCTCTATATTCTTTTGGAAATAAGATATGATGAATAACTTCTCATACCAAAACCATATGTGAGATCCTATTTATATGGGATCGAGACTTAGTCAACAAGTCACCCTCTTCCACTTTCTTGAACTGTTCCTCTAACAATTGAAGAATTCTGTTGGTGTCCCTCTCTCATGGTATGGGATGCCCAACAACTGGTGAGCAGCAATTTCTTGAAGCAGACTAGTTAGAATGGAAACATATCTCTAACTGGGTGCGTGAATCTATATTTCCATGGATTAGGAGCTTTCTTATTTTTTAGGATATGATATGCTGTGGTTTTTTGAAGTCATGTGTTTCTCATATTTTGTGGAACTAAATCCTATTGTATAGGAAAGTGTATCTAAATTTGAAAAAGGATGCGAAAAGGGCCTCACGTGGTAGAACTTGAGTGTTTTCCTCTTTTTAAAAATATACTACATTATTAAGCAAAAACTAAGAGGTAGACACGTGTCGCGAGAATAAGAAAAGACCCTAATTGTAGAGAGAGTATAAGACACATTACCCATCTATAGGGAGATACAGAGAGATGTCTACCCTCTTTAGAGGGAAAGATATTGACATAGATGAAGAGAGGTATGATAGAGAGAGATATAGAGAGAAAATTAAAGAGTAAGAGATTTTTAGAAGATAGAGAATCTTTAGAGAAAATTTTATTGTTCCTATTAAACTTCCAAAAAGAATTGGTGTAGAGATATAGGCAGAGAGGTGCATACCCTCTTTAGAGAGAGAAAGAGAGACATGGATGCGAGAGATGTGAGAGATATACGTACCTATATTTACGGGAAGATAGAGAGAGAGGATGAAAGAGAGGTGTGAGAGATATATATGGAGAGAAAATTAAAGAGTAAGAGATTCTTAGAAAATAAAGAATGTATGGTTCCTATTAAACTTATTAAATTTATTGGCATAGAGATATAGGAAGAGAGATGCGTACCATCTCTAAAGAGATAGAGAAAGACGTGGATGAGAGATGTGACAGAGATATGCATACTTATATTAAAGAGAAGAGAGAGAGAGAGAGTACGTATCTCTTAATGTTTTTCACAGTATCCTTAAACAAACCCTAAATCATGTAAGGAGAGATTTCTTGGGAAGCTTAGAGATAAGGGACATGGAGAGAGATGTGTGAAAGAGATGTGGAGAGAGAGAATGCTCGAGAGAATTTAGGAGGGATGAAAGATTTTTATGGAAACTTATATTAGGGGAGGAGAGAGATAAGGAAAGGTGGAGATAGAATGAGTGTAGAGAAAGATGTGTATGGATTCTTGATATTTAGAGATTTGAGGAGAGATGAGATATTTTTATAGAAGCTTATGTGTAGGAAAGAGAAAAAAAAAGAAGGGGAGAGAATCATTTTATATCATAAATAATTATCTATAGAAATATACTAATCATACCAAATGGAAACAAAAATAAAATAATCGATTCTATTATAAATTTCATTGATTTAAATAGAATATGCTTATCTAAACATACCGCAATCTATAACTAATTAGAGAGACATACACATCTTTAAGGGAAGAGAGATCTAAACATACTATATTTAAAGAAAAAAAGAGAGAGTATATGATTTGCACCTTTAAGCGGGTAACCCAAGCCCCTCCCTCAAGGTATGAGAGTAAGCATATTCTTCTTGCCGCTCTCCCTCAAGGTATGAGAGTAAGCATAGCATATTCTTCTTTGAGATAATGGTTCCCCATCATGCTTTATGGTTTCCTTATATTGGTTCATTTTCATAAAATTTTATGTTTTCATTAGATGGGTATTCTTCTTTGAGATAATGGTTCCCTATCATGTTTTATGGTTTCCTTATATTGGTTCATTTTTTATTAAATTTTGTGTTTTCATTAAATATTGGTTTAGTTTTGTTGAATTTTGTGTTTGCATTGCATAGTTTCGTGAAGCTTTTACTTGATTTTGACATCTTTGAGGTAATGGTTTTGTTGTATTGGTTCAGTTTTGTTTGTGTTTTCATCTTATATTGGTTCAGTTTCATTAAATTTTATATTTTCATTACGTAATTTCGTCATGCTTTTACCTTGGTTCAATTTCGATAAATTTTGTATTTTTTGTATTTTCATCATATATTGGTTCAATTTCATTAAATTTGTAGTTTTCATTAGATAGTTTCGCCATGCTTTTACTTGATATTGGATTTCCAATATGCAAAGTCATAGAACTACTTCTCTAAGTAATTTATTTTTGGTTTTTTATATTAGTTTTCACAAGTTAATTCAGTTAATTGATAGATGGGCTTGCCCAGCATGAGGGAGTAGAAAGAGAGATAATAGGCTCATAGTGGTGTTCCGCAAGCATATGTATAGTATGAATCATGTAAGTCATTTTCATGTGCTAGTGTATGTGACGATGCAGGTTTTTATTTTAGCATAGCAAAATATGTCTCGGAGGAAGAGATCTTAGTCCGTAAATATGAATTAGAAAATTAGCAAAATCTATAGAAGGCACTCTTACATATCATTTCTTAAATTCTAGGGTGGATCATGGCTTCATGGTTAGGGCAATCAAGGGCACAATACCTCATATCCTTCCTTTCCCTATTAAGATTGTATTGGACCTCAGTTGCTTTGACATCTCCATCGGCAATCTGATCCCTATGCTCTCCAAACTATGTAATAAATGTTTTATTTAAAGTGAAAAATAAAAAATAAAAATTATAAGGTATTAAAATAATGTCCAATTTTTACTCTATTTCACAACTTTAGTGAGTTCTCTATATAAATATTATTTTTTTATGTTTGCAAAGATAAATATAAATATATATATACATGTAAAAAAAGCTGGGATTAGCCCACTAGCTCATATGAATATATGAGCCCAACATCCCAGATTGAATCTGGGCCGATCTGACAATCATGACCTCATTTCGTGTTTAAATTTTAATTTTTTTTCTACAAATCTAAATCACATGAAATTCTGGGTGTGTGTTCTTCTCATCAAGTCGCACCTAATAAAAATATTACTTGAAAAATAAAATGATCAAAATACCCCCAAAACTTTTCGAGGGTATTTTGGTGAATTTATTTCATGTAAAATGTTTTTTTGATATTTTTGAAAGATTCAAATATTTTTGATGAACACACTCCTAAAATTTTAAGCGATTTTGATTTGGAGAAAAAACATTAAAATTCAAACACTATTAGCCATCCGTGATCGTCATATCGGCCCAGATTCAATTTGGGACGTTGGGCTCGTATGTTCATATGAGCTAGTGGGCTGATCCCAAATTTCTCATATAGGGAGTGGATTCTTTCAACCCACAGGCTGACTGCTACAGTGTCAGCCAATGACCCAGATTCAATCTGGGCTTGATCTGATGGTTGCATTCTTATTTCGTATTTGAATTTTCATTTTTTTTAAAAAAAATCCAAATCACTTGATATTTTAAGCGTTCATTCTTCTCATCAAGGTACACCTAATAAAATATAAAAAGAATAATTCAAAAAATATAAATTAACCAAAATACCCCCAAATTGTTTCAGAGGTATTTTGATCAATTTATATTTTACGAATTTTTTTTATATTTTTATTAGATTATTATATTTTTGAAGAATAGATTCTCCAAATTTAAAGTGATTTCAATTTGTAGAAAACAAATAAAAATTCAAAAGCTAAATGACGTCATGATTGTCAGATCAGCCCAGAGTCAATCTGGGCCATTGGCAGACACTATAATTATCTGCCCGTGGGCTGACAGGATCATTTCCCATATATATATATATATATATACTAAAGAATGCATGTGGAAGAAATGCTACAGTGTTTCGCTACCGCCACGGACTTGCTATGTTCATGGCGGTTTTTTGAACGGATCCACAATAGACGGTGTCCATCCATTGTAGTTCTGCATGATTTTTTGACTGCCACTGATCTAGTATGTCAGTGACTATACCGCCACATATATGATCCGTCTGTGGTGGTCGAAAAATGCATGCCGCCTAATGTTTTCGGATGGCAATTGGCCTATGGGCAAATCATTGTAGCATTTTCCCCATAGGCATGCTAGAGCTAAGGGGTGGACACGTGTCGTGAAAATACAAAGCGATCCTAATTTTATATAAGTTGTAGGAGACATTTACACCTTTAAGGGACGAGATTAAGGTAGAGTTAAAGGGTGGATACATATCATGGAATTAAGAAGGGACCTTAATTTTATAGAGATTGTAGGACACATTCCAAACTTTAGAGAAGACGGATAGAATAATAATTTATTTTAAGATAACTAAATTTGAAAGAGAAAGAGAGTATGAGTATACACAAGAGAGGTATATCTCAATATTGTTTCCATATCTCCACATTATCTCTACATTTTAATTAGAGAGACTGCGCACAAGAGAGAGAATCTCAACATTGTGAGAGAATTTGATGAGACAGAATGCTCAAGGGATAGAGAATGAGATATTTTAGGAGAGATGAGCACTTTCATGAAAGATTTTGAAGAGTAGAGGGAGAATCTCTTAAATAGAAATTTAGTAAACCAATGTTTTAGTGGGATTTATTTTATAAAAATGATAAGTAGTTAAAAATTTCTTATTATCTATGAGGTGATTTATGATTAACCAAACTTTTTATTAATAGATTTCCTTGATCAATGAATATTTAGTTAACTACTACAAGTAATTGCATATGTGCAACACACGTAATTCAACTTAAAAATAAACTTTGTACAAAGAGAAAATCAAATGCAAGGAAAATATCCAAAGAGAGAGAGTAAGTATTTTAGTCATTTGGGTGGATATTCTAGAGAGAGAACCTATTTCAGGGCTTGAGAAAGAGCTTGCGATCCTCATGTACTCTCCATGTTTGCATGGTATTTTCTAAGTAGTGGAAGAGAACTTTGTTGCTTCGTGAAAGTAGGGAACTTGTTGAATAACGTACATATTTGTCTCTCTATTTAATTTTCTGCATTATTTTTCTTTCCCTTAATTTTCCCAAACCTTGGTTTTTATCCTTTAAATCTTTGATAAAGATATTGGGAATAATAATGCCTCTTCTACGAAGGTGATTAATATTTGGGTTGAATTGTTAACAACATAAGAGCACGCATCTTACACAGTGTGGGGAAGTTCCCTGCTAAGGTTGTTGTAATTGGATGGCCATGTCAATGTAGATGCGTTTATGAGCTGTGCTAAAAAGGAACATAGCTTAGGGGCAGCATATACGACCTTGTCTGGGCTTTTAGGGCAATGGTAGAGTTAGGTGTAGTTTGACCTGTGAGGTTCAACAAGTCCTCTATTTGCCAATTGGTAAGTCTCCTTCATCTTAAACATTTTTCTGTGCCACTTTATCCCGTTCCAGTCACCACCTATTTCACTGTCACCTTCGTTGGAATTGCTCCTTTAAAAATGCTCAAAAGATGCAGGTTTAGAGATCTATTACTCAGTAATCTTTCCAACCAGAAACTGTACGATGCTCCCATTCTCATGAACTGTTATCTAGCAATATCTGTTGAATACACTTTGACAGCAATTTATATTTGAATTATGATCATAAGCTTAGAATGGATAAACTCGAATTAATTTTGTCCTTATCCTCTCTGCAGGGGAAATATGATTGAGATGTCTCTCACGATGACATACTCTAAATCCACCAAAAATCCAAAGGTATTGTATGCTTTGAGGCCATTTATCATTATTACAAGATTATTACCGGATATTACAATTAACTTCTAGCTATTAAGTGTCAAATTAGATGGCTTGAAATTGTCCTAAAGTTCAAGAATTATTTTTAGCCATGTACGAGTTTTGTTTTTTTCTTCTTTGAGGTCACAAGGCTCTAGAGAGTAGTCTAAAATATTTGTCTAGCATATGTTTTGCTCTAGGGAGTAGATGGACAATAGTATACTCCAACAGGATCTCAAGAAATTGGACATCTCTAATAACTTGAAGTTGGATCTCAAGAAAGATAAAAGTTAGATCTCAAGAAAGATAAAGTTAGATCTCAAAAAAGATAGGAGGCTACTATTTTTGTATTAGTCCTTACATGTTATACGAGTAGGTGAAACATGTTTGTCTATAAATGTTCTTGTAATCATTGGATGCAAATTTTGAATTATTCAAATCAAAATATAAATAATTACGTTAACAGAGAGAGGGAGGTTTTCTTGTTAGGAGAGAGGTGAGCAATGTTGGCTATGAATGGGAATGGTGGCTGGTGTCAAAATTCAGATTTGAGATCTTATGCTCAAGTGGTGCAGAAGAATTCACAAGCCAGTGTAAAAATCAATGATGTGAGGCAATCTGGTATTATGGTGGAGAGAGTCAATGAATTTGTATTTCTGAAGGTTCCAGATGATATATTCTCATTAAGAAGATAATCTTTGAATGTTTCTTTGATTGGATCTTTCTCACCACCATCAACGGATATCAGAGGTCTTGATAGATGGACATGGAAGGTACGGTATCTTTCTTAAAAGCCTCATTGTAAATACTTTTTAGATAGATTTGTGTTTTTCGTTTTTTCAAACAAAGACAATGGGAATGGTATTTTAAATAAAATATACTAGAAATATAGACAGAGTCTCTTAACCATTCAAGAATGATCTGCATCTTTAAATTTTTAAAGACTTATGCCCGAAAGTTGTCGGCTAATTGTGAATGGCATCCATATTAATACCTAGAACTTTGAGGTCTTTAAACAAATTGCCAATATCAGTGGTAAATTTGTGGAGATAGATTGGAATTCTATTATTGGTTGTTGGTATTTTGAGAAGCAAGATTGAGAAGATTATGGGTGAGATTATTTCAGATTACATCGTACTCAAGGCGAAAGGAGTTGATTTCTTGCTGAAAATTAGTTGTGAAATTAATACAGTAGTTGATCAAAATTCTGAAGCCCATGAGCCTATCCAATGTGAAAAAGATATGAATGAGGATGAATGGAATGTGGTTAATCAAAAAAATAAAAAGATTGTTGAGGAACCATTAGAGGGGGAGAAGGAGCTTAGGGTGAAGATGAATAAGAATTACAGGGTTTCGAAACAGGGAGGGGACATGTGGGGACATAGGAGAGGACCAGTTTAAAATCAAAATCAAAATAAAAGTTTGAGCAGCAAAATGATCTAGCAAGTAAAGGGACACGATAGAAATTTGAATGATAAAATTTGTATGGTTGGAAATATGCAATGTTTGCATTTGATAGATTCTAACAGTGATTTTGATTTACTTGTGGCAAAGGGCGATTTGGGTATTGGGAAAACGTATGAGGTATAGGTTGGTAATAGAAGTATTATAAAGGAAGGATTTCAGGTGAGAGGACAAGTGGCAGTTAAACAGAAAACGTGTCTTGAGATGGAAGAGAGGGCTATCGAGTACCAAAATCTGTAAGATGAGGTTGCAAAATCCCAATGTTTAGGCAATTCCCTATAGGTGGTGGAAGAAAACCATTTTAATGGTGTTGAGAAGACAACTAGGGTGGCCGATGGGAAGGACAATACTCAATGGGCTATATATAGTGTGATGATGAATATGGTGTGGAAGGGTGGTTAATATGGAACGAGAAAGATGAGATTTCATAATAGAGTTTTGTTAATAAAAAAGTAGCAACACAATTAGGAGATACGAAAAGGTTCTTGCCATATCAAAGAGCAACAAAATGTTTCAAATCAAGACCGTAAACAATTTCAAATGGAAGTGATTGGTCGGAAGTGCAAGTGATGAAGATTGATATAAATGAAGGAAATTCTAAGATGAAGGAGGGAGAGAAAGAATACCATTTAGTGGTGTTTGAGAAAGGCCAGGGATCTAGTATGCAAGAAGAGATGCTAGACCTTTATGTGTCATAGCAGCTGAGGACGTGGAAAAGGAAAAAGACCGAGAACATATTCATCAGATGATTGGTGCTATGCAGATTCAAGCTAGGGATTCAACAAAAGAAATTATTGATGCAGTTTAGGAAATGCAGACTCTAGTGAAAACCAGAGCAGAAAAGAAGGCAAGAGAGAGTAGTCAGAAAACTAGAGTTAAAGGAAAAGAAGATTTGAAGGAGAAACATGGTGTAGATAAGTATGAGGCTTCAAGTGGTTTAAAAACCATGCCTGCTAGCAAATATACTGCTAGGTATTCCAAATGATTAGGACCTTGATTTGGAATATTAGGGGTCTGAGTAGGCTGAAAAGAAAATCAAAGCGTCTTTCTATGGTTAAGAAAGAAAGCCCTGATTTGGTTTTGCTTCAAGAAAATAAGATCTCTAATCCTAGTTTGATGGAAGTTAAATCTATTTGGGGTTCTAGACCAGTTTTATTTTGTTGTAAGAATGCTTTGGGTTTATGTTGTGAATGGGTCTCTGTAAATAAATGGTCGTTATTTTGTGTTTTCTTGCTTATTCCAAATGGTGTTCATATTTTAGTTTCAAATGTATATGACTCGAATATTCCCAGTTTCATATCAACATTATGGAATGAGAGTGCTAATGTGTGGAATATGTTCAATTTGCCTTGGATAATTGGTAGGGATTTTAATACTATCAGATGCTCTACTGAATCTAGTATAAATCATCATATTACTTCCTGTATGAGAGCATTTTCGAAATTTATTTCTGATTTTTCTTGGCTTGATTTACCAGCAAGTGGTGCTAGATTTACTTGGTCGAATGGATGTGTTTCTAATCCCATTATGACAAGAATAGATAGGTTTCTTGTAAACTAAGGGTGGGCTGATCTATTCCCCATGGGATCTGTTAGAGCATTGCCAAAATGCCCTTCTGATCATGTTCCATTACAATGGGAAAGAAAAAAGGGTAGGTGGGGTATATTTCAAATTCGAGATGGCATGGATTAATGAAAAGTTGATGAATGATTTGATATCTGAAATAAGGAAGAAGAAAGATATACAGGGCCCATATGGTTATGTAGCTACAAAAAAGATTCAGGGGGTTAGGAAAGAGTTATTGGATTGGAGAAAAAGGAATGTAATTAATTATAAAAGAAATATTGAGGACACTATGTCAAAAATCAAGGAGTTGGACATGAAAGAATGAGAATCAGAAGTTATTGAGATGGAAGATGTTATACTGAGAAATGAGTTGAATAGACAACTATACAATTGTTTGAAAGCAAAAAAAACGTAGTTAAAACAAGGTGGTTTAAATACACGTTTTTCCCATGCAACTGCAAATGTTAAGAAATTTATTAACAATTTGCAAGGTCTTAAAATGAAGGGGTAATAGAAGGAGATGAAAAATGATTGGAGGATGCAAACATTAAGCACTTCCAAGGGGCTTTAATTGTAGGTTTTACACCCATTACAAATTTTTGTAATGTGCCTCTTCTTAAACTCTTGGATGATAAAAGTGTGTGGATTGAGAGACCTTTCACTGAAATTGAAATAAAGGAAGTTGTTTTTAGCTTGGCCGGAGATAGGGCACCAAGGCCAGATGACTTTCCATTGGGTTGTTTTCAACAATATTGAGACTTAGTCAAATCAGAAATTATAAATTTAGTGAGGGAATTCTATCATAATGGGTTTGTCAATATGATTTTAAATTCTACTTTTATTGCCTTGATTAAAAAAAAAGGTATGATTGAAAAATTATAGGATATTAGACCTATTAGCTTATTGACTAGTCTATATAAAATCCTTGCAAAATGTCTTACCCGAAGGTTGAAATCAGTGTTGCCTATAATCATTAAAGGACCACAATAAGATTTTGTATAGAATAAGCAAATTACTTATCACATTTTGTGTGCTCAAGAAGTCATTAGCTCTCAGATAGCTAAAAAAGAAGCTGGGATTGTGTGTAAAATTAACCTGAGAAAGGCTTATGATAAGGTTGAATGGAAGATTTTATTGATTACAATGAAAATAATGGGTTTTGGAAAAAAATGGATAATGTGGATCAAATGTTGTCTAGAAACAACTCATTATTCAGTCCTAATAAATGGTAAACCAAAGGGATTCTTTAAAGCATCTAGGGGATTTGTCAAGGAGACCCATTATCCCCTTTTTTGTTTTCTATAATGAGGGAGATTTTAATGTGATGCTTAAATCGGTGGTAAATTTTTGTTTGTTGAAAGGTTTCTAAGTGAAAGATAATGGGACAATGGTATCACATTATTATACATCATTTTTGACGTACTTACATCCCTGGTGCAAATAAGGAGAGAGTCAGTGACAACTTGGTCCTGCCTGTACCCAAGACACTGTCAGATAAAGAGAAAACTGAAAAATAAGCCTAAAGACTAGGCAACCTTAGAAAGAGTACTATCATGCCAAAAAGAGACCTTATAGCTACAACTCTATGCTATGGGCTTCAAAATCGTACTAGACCACTACCATTGTAACTAGAACGTCGAATTTGGGCTCAATCAGACTTCCTAAGAATAGTTTGGGCCCAAATTACCACAAAACGGGTAGGTTGTATATTATTGCGGTGTGGACTCACCAAACCAGTCCCCAATTATGAAGGTTGCGTTCTTTATATCTCGAGATGACCTGCAAATGCCCACACAATGCTCGTTTGGAGTCAGAACAAGCTCAAATTTGGACACAAGCTAGGTCTTGACACGTATGGCACGTGTCGTGACATGACCCATAATCAAAACTTTGCTAGAGAGAAGATGAGCTCGAAATTATGGAAATCAGAGTTTTTGGAGAAAAGACATTGTTGTACGTCATTTTTGTCATACTTACATCGCTGACACAAATAAGAAGAGTGTCAGTGACAACCTAGTCCTGCTAGTGCCCAAGAAACTACCAAACTAAGAGAATACTGCAAAATATGCCTACCACTAGGCAACCTTGGAGAAAGTAACATCACGTCACAAAAAGACTTTACAAGTACAGCCCTCTACTAAGGGTTTCAAAAAGTACCAGACCACCGCCATTGCATCCAGAATGTCGAAAAAGTTCATCGCTCAGAAAAGAGCCGCCACACGATGCTCAAAAGACGTCAAAATCTTCATAACCAAATAAGCATCAAGACTACGATGATCGATCATCTCAAACACTGTCACAACCATTCGAAAAAGCTTCCAAGATCTAGCAATGGCGAAAGGCCCCTCAGAGATGGATGGTTTTTTCATTAGAAAAAGAGGTTTAAGTGGCATTTTGGTCTTTATTTCTAAATTCAGGATTTTATTGTAATTTCTTTTAATTGTAATTAGCCTTAGTTTTAAGCATCTGCCCCTGTTTAGTGGATCCTCTATAAATATAAGCCAAGGGAAATTGTAAAAGGGCCGAATCATTCATTAATGAAATAGAGGCATTAAGCTTGTTCTTACTTGTCCTTTTGCTCCTAACCCTTGGATCTAATGCCAAAGAGAGAGACAGAAATTTTTAAAGATAGAAACTACCCCTAGCCCTCGCTAGCCGTGAGGTTCCATTCCATATCTCCCTCTTCTCTCTTTCTTCTCTCTCTTCGCTTGTTACTTGCCCCGCATAGTAGCCTGTGCCAGCGGAGAACATGTAGACTCGTCTCTTCCCCCTCGTATCTCTATCGTAGACGCACCAAGCCTGCGGTACTGTACAGTGCCCTACTAACCGACATTTGCTCGATCTAATATCTTTTAGAGACAACCTAATGATTCCAAGCCTCAGATCATCGCTCTAACTTCCTCTTCGTACAGTCAAGTTGAGTTGTGAGAGACGCATACGCTCTTTCCCTCAGTCACTCGGGAGGAGTCTTTTTGAGTCGATAAATCAAGAGGTTTTAATCCTTTGATTGTTCTGATCACCTGAGCGTATAGCGATTGTGCGGAGAGGATAATCCTTATTACCTTACTCCCTTATCTCTTCTTTTTGTCAACCATCCCTTGTTCAAGCGAGCCACCAAAAAGGAGTACAGCTGAGTCCATATTGCAATTTCCGGTGCGAGAGAACGAAGCGACAAGTTGAAAAGCCTGAGGAGATTCCATGCCCAAACCCACTGGTAGGCAGTCGGAGGGCTTCGTAATTGTTCTAAGAGGGCAAACTATCTGGGTGTCTCCCCAACCCTGAAATGACGAGGTAAGCATCTAAACGCACCCCTGTTGTAAAATCTCTCTCTTTGTTAGTTCGTTTCCTCACATAGGAGAGAACGCACGCAACGTGTATGAATCCTCCGTGGTTGTATGAGAGAGAATTTTTCCCACCGTCCGCTCGAAGAGAAATTAGATCTGACCAACTAGGGACTCCACTAGGGACATACCCCTGTATAGTTGGCTCGAATTATTCCCAGGCAAACATCTCTCTTCTCTCTCTTTAAAACTGCAATGGAGTCTTATTACTCGTCTTTCGTCCAAGTTGCGGACTTCATCATCCCCATATTTGTGACCTCATCCATGGAGAGGAGAATGATCAATCCTACTTCTCTGCTGCCCTCCTCAAGTGTCCTGGCTGGCCCTACCATCCTGGTTCAGGCTAGGAAGATTACGGGAAAAGGTGCTCGAACTCCTTCTGCCTCCTTCTCAGACATCAAAAGGAAGTCCATTGATCTCACCTACATGGGTGGCTCTGAAACCACATCCTCTCATAAGCATCCTGGGTATCCCGCCGGTTATAAGCTTAAAAGTGGTACTCACGCCACTCCTTCTTGTCACATGGTGTCCTAATAGGGCCACTGTCTTAGCGGGTAACCGAAAGGTAACTCCACCTGCACTTTGCAATGGTGGCATTGGTACTAGCATGGCACTAGACGCACATCACTCTGGCGAATCCTACGTCAGTCCACGTGACACCAAGGTCACTGCGCGCACATTTACACACATCGTGGCTGATGGTTTAACCATCACCGTGACAAGAAGGGAAAGGCAACACCTTGCCCTGATCTCCTCACCTGTTTCTGGTCCCTTGAGACTTGGACTCGTCACAAGTGGTCTTCAAGCCACTAATGCACCGCATAGTGGCAGCTCGGGGCAGCCTGAAGGCTGGAACCGAGGGAGCACACGACTTTCGAGGCAATCGAAAGTCTTCCAAAACAATGTACATGCATGCTGAAGGTCCTGAGGCCTCTCCAACTAAACAGGCAGGTATTATAAATACCCAACCTTCTACTTCATGAGGGGTTGGGACAAAAACCACCCCAAACACTCCTGCGGGCCATGCTCACACTTGCAGGTCCAATAACTCTACCAATAGAAAAGGGAAAGGAACGCCATGTGCACCCCTCACTATCCCGAAGACGTTTAGCACGTGGTACTCAAAGAAATACCCTTCGAGCACCATATTGCTACTCCTCCCTCTCTATACACGCAAAATAGACCTCGAGGCCAGGCTCGGAGCAAGATATTCTCAAGAGCGACTATTCCCCTTCTACAAGCAAGCCTCTTCCTTCAAAATTGAACACGAGTTCCCTCCTTCCTAAGTTATACGTTGCAAGAGTTCGTCAATTTTGCACTCATCTCCACACAACCAGCCAGTCAAGAAAGAAACGGGGATCGACTTTGATTAAGAAAAGATCCACCAGAGCTTGAGAATTAAACAAACAAGAGAGATGAGGGTGCCACTTCGAAAATGAAAAGCAAAGTCTTCAGCCTCATGAGACTTACCAGAACAAAACCGGTTCTACCCGTTGCAAGCCACGAAAGCACCAGAAATGAGCGACACCATTCATTGTTGCGTCGTCGAGGCATAAGAAGAGGAACTCACTCCATCTGATCCAAGGCCCCAAGGCCGTCATGAGCAAGCAGACGAGATATGGCCCTAAGGCTGACTTGAGCCCATTCAGGTTGGACAATGGCCCCAAGGCCTTCAAGCGCCAAGATCAACAATGATCCATCCCCAAGGTTGCTCGGAGCCAGTGCTTACTCGCGCTGCAAGGAAATCTCAAGCGCAACTTGAGCAAGCTCAACCCCTATTGCACGAGTTTCCATATAGAGGTGTGAAGAGGACCAGAATCACCCTGCTACTGAATTATCCAAACAGGGCGAACGAGTCGAGGTAACGGTGGTAAGCCATGAAGAGGATGACCCTATATATCTAATGGCTCGTTTTGAGGATGTGTTGAGCAACATTCTTGACAGGTTCAAGGGACTCGAAGACGCTCGACCCGCAGTGTCTTCTCATCAACAAGAAAAATTCCCTCTTGAGCCCCAACAAGGAGAGGAAGAAAGACCTCAACCTCCTCCTATGGTCTGAACCCCAAGGCATCTAAACCCTCCTGCCTCCTTCGATGACCAGCTCAATCTAGCCTCCCAAGCTACGCCATTGATGTTTAATCAAGAAGACTTCTAGAGGATGATCAAAAAAATCATCCAAGGTTTACAAATATTGAAGACACAAGAAATCGGCCAGTACAATAAACATTATTCGCCTTTTATTGATGGAATCCCCTTCCCCATTGGATATCAAAAGGGAAGATTACCACTCTTCGATGGCATGGGTTCACCCCAGCAGCATGTGGCTCATTTCGTGTCAGAATGCCATGACTCGGACTCCTGACTGCTTCTTCGACAATTTGTAGAAACTTTGGTTGGGCCTCCCTCTAAATGGTACTCCCACCTACCCCCAGACTCAGTTCATTCCTGGAAGGAAATGGAGCAATTGTTCTACAAGCGCTTTTACGAAGCAGAGTTGGATGTTCAAGCAATAGAACTCCTAATAATGTCTTAGGACATGGATGATTTAGTGGGCGAGTACATCCAGAGATGGATGGACCTTGGCATGTATTAGAGCAATCCCATTACTGAGATTGATGTTGTACAAACATGTATAAGGGACATGAAGAAGGAAATCTCTTTACATGTTGAAGCCTTTAATCCTACGACTTTTTCTGACATGATTACAAAGGAAACTAAAATCGAAAGCTTGCTAAGGCATCATGGAGGAAATCGAACTCAGACCGCGTCAGGGGGAGGGGGGGGGGGGGGGGGGGGTTAGAATAGGACCACACTATTTCAGTAGACCCCTAAACCATAGACTACCATAATCCATGGTCCCCATCCTATGATCCACACTTAACAAATCCCATAGTTTTAGTAGGTATCTATTCCATGCCTAGCAAATCTCATGGTTTTAGTAGGTATCCATTCCACACCTAGCAAATTTATGGTTTTAGGAGCTATCCATTCTACACCTAGAAAATTCCATAGTTTCTATTCTACACCCTTATTAGGTCTTTAAGAGAAATAAAACTAGCGTACCTAAGGAGGGGGGAAGGGGAGGCCAATGGAGATGTGGACGTGAGAGAGAGAGAGGCTAGGAAATCTAGAGAGAGAAAGATAGACAACTTAGAGAGAGAAAAAGCCGGTTAGCAAACCCTAGACCTTGGAAAACCCTAGCTTTAGGCCACCCTTAGATCAAAAATATCCAACCAAGCCAAGTTGAAAACCGGAAGAGAGACAAAAGAGGACACACGACATAAACTCAGCCGGTCCTGTTACGGGTGAGGCCTCAAAGCTTCGGGTTTGTCGGGCCAACTGGCCTAGCCAGGTTTTTTTTTCTATTTTTTATTTTAGTTATTTTGTTAGATCTAGGATTTTATATTTATTTTATTTTTTTGGTGCTGTTTGGATCAATGCTGGTTCTACCACTGATCTGGGAGCGGATCTTTATTTTCGAGTAGATCTGACCCCATATCAGAATTCGATTGTCCCCACTATCTCTATCACTTTTTTTTAAAATCAGTTTGTGGTGTTCAGATCTGAGGGATCTTCCTTTGAAGATCTCTCCGATTTTGCACTATAAACAGTTTGGTGCCCACGTGGGGCATTTCGAGCTAGATCTGCATGAAAAATAAAAAATATAAAAAATAAAATAAAACTGCTCCCGATCTTCTTTTGAGGGCTGTTATATATAAAAAGAAAAAGAAAAAAAAATCTTTTCCATAAGAAAACCTTTCTTCGATTGCTTCCTGTAATTTAATATTTCTTTATTTATCTGCTCGTAAGTTTGAATAGCTCTTTGCAATCTAGTTGCCTTCTAGATAGAGCACGATAATCATTTGGTTTACATTGAGCATCTGAGGGAATTGGATAAAGGTTTGGGTCTCACGTGTTTATATTATGCTTCTGAAAAAGGTCACAAGGTCCATAAAGTCCAAGCACGTATGTGTGTGACTGTCGCCTGCCTTACTGATATGTGCTCGATTCGTCCGTCTTTGCGGTGCATTCCCTATTCTATAAGTTACTGTTTAAGTGAAGCTTTTACCTCAGCAAGAAACACTGCTGTCTGAGTATATTTTTCAAGCTTGCCCGCTAAACTCTGAGCCCCTGGAAACTTGCCTTGCGCGTGCCCCCCACTGGGTATAACAGTAAGAATTTCTCTCTCAGATCACAAAAGTTTTGGCTTTTATTCATTATTTTCTTTTCTACTACCTTGTAGTTTTCTGGACTTTTTATTGGTCTCCATAAAAAAACAAACCTTCTTAGGCCTCTTCGGGTTCAAATAGAAAAATAAAAAATTGAGGCTATTTCACTTTCAAATAAAAAAAAAATTGTGGTGTTCTTTTCTATTATTATTTCAAAAACATAAATGCTTTTAGAGGCTCTTTGGTTCAAAAAAAAAAAAGAAAAAAAAAAAGAAAAAAGGGATCATTGTTGTGAAATTTTCGTTTTTGTAAAGCCATTCTAAACTTTCTTTGTTTCAAAAAAAAAATCAGGCCTCTTTATTTCAAAAAAAAGATTGTTTTATTTTATTTTAAGGCCATTCTATCTCCCGAAAAAAAAAAAAGTGTGTGAGGCCATCTTTCTTATCAAAAACAAAAAAAACAAAAGAAAAATAAAAATGCACGTTTAGCCATTTTAAAAAAAATCAGCCCGTTTTTTGTAGTGTCTTTATGTAAAAAAAAAAAAAAAACTCACTCTCTCTTGTTCATTTTCAAGTCCTCCATCTTTTTTTTTAAAAAAAAAATTATTTTTTTCTTTTAAAATAAAATAAAACTTTTAAGGGCTTTTTTATTTTCCAATGGAAAATTTTCTTTGCAAGAAAAAAAAACAAATTTTAAAGCTTATTTGGTTTCAAAAAAAAAAAAAACCCCTTTGGTTACAAAAGTTTCTTTCAGTAAGTCATTTCATTTTCGCAAAAGAGTAAGAAAGAGAGAGAGAGAAAGAATCTTCTCTTAAAAAAAAATTCATCTCTAAGGAATCTTCTTTTTTAAAAAATAAAAATAAAAATACTTTAGTAAAAAAAAAAAAAAATCTCTTTCATTTCTTTTCTTGTGATTCAACATTTGCTGCTTCTCTCTATTCATAAACAAAAAACAAAAAAAAAGGAAGAAAAAAAAATATCTAGGGTTGCCTGCACTCTATCTCTAATTGTATCTTGATCAAGTCACCCTCGGCTCAGGGCGAGCTCAACTAGGCACGGGTTGTGCTTGGTTCCACCTTTATTTACTGTATACCTTCTTAGGGGTTACTTACCCCCACATCTGAATTGTGCTTTTGGTCGATCAAAAACCCGACCCAAAGCACACCTCACTTGGCACGATTTGTGCCAAGTGCTTACTTTTTTCTTGGATGGTGTGTTTGCCTGCCTACTATTTTTCTTTTCACTTGCATGATTCTTTACACACTCTTACACACAATAGACCGGGGAAGCCCAGGAAACAATTTTTTTTTCGAAAACCCCAAAAATCCGCAATAACTGTGTGAGATGAACGTAACATTGAGAGCCGAGGTGGTTGGGATTTGCGTAACTTTTAACTGTGAGTGCCCCTCCGTAATCCTTGGAATCAAAGCAACTCCACACGCAGTAGAACCTGGTAAAAATCCTATAATAGGAAGCCAGGACCTACGTGGGGACTTACTTAGCCTAGCTGCATTTCAATAGTTAGGAACCCACTCAGACCAAGCCTACCCATAATTTCGGTCAAAAGTTTTCGAGTGTTGTGTTTGCTTATTATGGTTGACTAATCATAGACCTCAGTCTGGATCCGCTTCTGATCCAAGCTGAAACCTCTGGGTTTAAGTCCAGGGTAATACCGAGCCTAGCCCAGGTCCGAACCAGGTTCACATCTTGGAACAAACCTAGAACCCCCTTTTGGTCCGAGCCAAGGTTCACGCCTAACTCAATCTTTAATCCAGTCCAGATCCACACCTGATCTGATTATCAAAACTCTCTGAGTTGAAGTCCAAGGTTGTACCCAGCCTTGCCCACTTTCAAACCAGGCTCGCATCTTAGTCCAAACCTAGGCCCCCTTTTGGTCGGAGCCAGGGCTTGCGCCTAGCTCAATCTTTGATCTAGTCCGGGTCTACATTGGGTCTGATTATCAAAACACTCTGAGTTTAAGTCCAAGTTTGTACCCAGCCTAGCCCAGGTCCGAACTAGGTAAACATCTTGGTCTGAACCTAGGCCCCATTTTTGTCAGAGCCAGGGCTTGCGCCTAAATCAATCTTGACTCAGTCCGGGTCTATTCCCTGCCAGATTTCCAAAACCCTCTTAGTTCAAGCCCATCCTTGTATCCAGCCTAGTTCAAGTCCGAACCAGGTTCACACCCAGGTCCGAATCTTGTCCCACTCTTGGTCCGAGCCAAGACTCATACCCATCTAGTCTGGATCTTAGTCTAGGTTCTTGCATAGATCTAAGCATATAGTTGCATCTAGAACTACACTAGGTTTACCTTGGTTCAGGTGTAAACCAAAACCCATCAAGTCTAGCAGGTTTAATCCAGTCTAGTCCTAGCCTAGATCTTAGTTAGGGTTTTCCCCTAGAGTCAGACTAGGTCTTTCCTAATTCGTCGAGTCTAGATCTCCCCATAAGTCTAGAAGTCATGACCCAGGATCAAAGCAGAGCAAGGTCCAACCTTAGGGCTCTAGCTCAATCTAGATCTAGAGAACCTAGTCAGTCCGAGAGACACCGTCATAGTGCTCCTTCAAAAACCCATAACACTCGTGTCAGTGAGCCGAGTCTCGAACTATATGGAACCGCACCTAGCCGTCCAAGCCACCTTCAGGGCCATCAAATCCAGTCAACACACCAAGAGTAAGGCCCTGACCTAGATCTCTGAGTCAGGCAATCTCAACCATGTTAACCCAGATGGCCAATTAGGAGCCCAACACCTCAGTCTTGGCAATAAGCCAGTTAGTGGGCGAGTGGGTTCACGCACAACTAGGGAAAGTCTACCCAAGCAACCCAGCACCAATAAAAGTCAAGGTTTTGACCTAACTCGATATCAAGACAATCCCAACGTGCATGCAGACTTTCAATACCTATTGAATAGAGGGTACACCATCCAGCATAGTCAATATAGGAAAGTCATGTATGAAGCTCAAGCCATGGGCCAAGTCTAATATTTTGGCTCAAACCAAGATAATCCTAGGGTTGTTAGACTGCTAATTCAACCCACTACGGGCTAGGGGTCTAGTTCTAATCATCATTCGAGCCCAAGATTACCTAGAGGGCAAACTCCCTCTAGCAGTAGTTATGGCATTCCTTCACTCTTTCAGTCTAGTGCTGAGGCACGAGAATACCGTGACCCTACAGATTGATCATCCAATCAAGGTCAGGGTCAGATAGACCTAGCAGCCCAAGGTCAGAGGTCTATTCATCATAGCAGTTCGAGTCGTCCGTCCCAGTCAAGTGGTGATCCTATCATGCAAACGTTCTTGTCTAGCCAAGTTCTGCAATCTCTGAGTAATGGGTGTGCTCTGACCCAATTCAACTCGAGTGAGTCTATAGGCCGACGACAGGCACACCAAGTTCAACAAACTCCCCAGGCTCAATCCTTGGAGCAACCCGCTACATGGGTCCATCAGCCAGTCTATATGAGCCACATACCACAAAGTCAAGTTCAACAGACCATGAAACCTAGCCAAGCCACTGTTATAACAACGGCTCAATTCGCTCACATGAAACGTCTTAAAGACTCTTTAGAGATAATGGGAATATGGGATATCTCAACTCCTAAAGCCTATATACAAGAGACTCTAGGACACTTAGAAGATCTACCAGTCAGGTTTGTGATGCCACAATTTAGAAACAAATTTTCTGGGAAAGAGGACCCTGAGGCACACAACAACGCCTACCTATTAATGGTCCATACATTGTGAGGCCTACCCAACCAACTTAAGGTCATGTTCTCGTATGGCTTACCAAAAGAGCCCCTAATGTGGCACCGAAAATTCATGAAGGATAACGCTCAAGCAACTCCTGACAAACTGTTTAGGAAATTTTCCTCCTGCTATTGTGGGGGAAGACCAAGACCTATTACCCTTGGTGAATTAACATCCAAACAAAAGTTGGGCGAGTCTACCTTTGAATTTATAACAAGATTTAGAGATGCTACTGTGCGAGTCATCGAAACCCCACTCTCTGAATCTACGAAGGTAGGCATGAAATTAGAGAACATGACTTCAGAATTGTTACCTTCTTTAGCAATGGGGCAGTCCTTACTCGTTTGATGTTATGCTCAAAAGAGTAGCGCGTTATGAACGGGCCAAGGAGGATGAAGCCAGAGTCTTTGATAACTTGACTGGTGAAGAACCCTCTCAAGAAGGAGAGGTAAACATGATCAAGAAAAGCAACCCTTCTACAAACCATTCACAAGAAAGGACTAAAATTTACTTTACCACATAGAGGATGCAGACATCCACACCAAGCCAATTCACTCCGATTAATGAGCCTATGACCGATGTCATTAAGAAGTTGCTTAAAGCAAGGCTCATAGAATTACCTGCAGTAGCCAGGATTCCTCCATTTCATGGAGGAGATACATCTCGATGGTGTGATTGGCATCAAAATTATGCTCACAACATTGAAGAATGCCGAGCTTTCAGGCATAGAGTTTAAGACCTCATCGATAACGACACGATAAGTGTTAGAAAGAAAGAGGCTGATGGCAGAGAAAAAACAGAAACTCTGGATGTCTCGACAAGCAGTTCAGATGTCAATCTGATTAACTCCAAAGGACCACAAACTTAACTCAAACCCGAAAAACATCCACAATGGCCTTGGAGCACAAGACGAATTCAACTAGAAAGTTCGATAGATGAAGAACAAAACGAGCATACTAAGGATCCTCAAGATCGAAGTAAATGAGGATAACCTTAGCTCCAAGGCCATAACCCAAGAAAAGGAAAAAGAAAGGGTCATCACATGCAAAATTCCACTCGAAGATACAGTTTCAAAAGTGGTGCAAGAAGTCCCTATCATCGAGAATCAAACTTGGGTAGATGATCCCTTCAATCCGTACTTCCAAATTAATACAATAAATCAAACTCGCAAGAGCAAGATGAACTCGAGCATAAACGCGACCAAAATTTTGAAGTTGTGTATTCCCAAACTTGTGGTGACAAGAAAAACCTTAATTCTGGAACAATAACTCAAGAGGAAGCAGATGAGCAAACTCTTCAAGGAGACCTATTGCCTCAAATATCAAAAGAAGTTGACCTTCTGAAATTCTAAGAGACCACCTAGGCTGTCTTCACAAGATTTCTTTGATGATCCACTCATCTGGGATGAGGAATTAATAGCTGATACCAAATTGGATCACGTCCGCAAGAGAAAATATTTTCTGAGATTACCTGGGGTAGGAGCACAACTCAGATAACCGAGGCATCCCCATATCAAGAAAGTTCATCTCGTGAAAAACAAGTTCTTTACAAAATAGTGAGCCTTGCAGGGGTAAACCCATCAAACTACCTAACAGGGGCAATCTCCTCTTATGAAGAGGGCACAATAGGGGCAGTTAATGAGATTGAGCCCTAGTTTATTAACCCCAAGATGCCATAAGGCCATTTAATATTAACTCAGTCACTCCTCTTATGCGAGAGTCTCACCCAAGCTTGAATACTGGGGAGGAACCTACTACGAAATTAACTCCTGAAAAGAAACATAAAATCTGGAATGAAAGAGACAACCTAAAAGAGTTGGGTGATTACTCACCCCTTACAAAAAGCCAAATGGGGCATTCACGCCTCAAACTTCAAAAGGCATTAACGCCTAATGAGTAACCCAAATTATCTCAATAACAAGGAGGAACTAATGAGCTTGTCCGTCCCCTCAAAACAATCAGGGATTAGGAAACTAAAAGCAATTCTTTGTCCTAAAATCAAGGTTCAAGTGGGGCAATTTAATGGATAAATCCAAGGGAAACTCAACAACCATTGTCAAAGAAACATTGGAAAAGGGAAATTAGAGGATGACTGATATTCGAACCTCCTTGCCACCTGGATAAATGAAAGATGATCAAATTCTTACATAGTTCTTAAAGCGCAATACTAAAAAAAAAAAAAAGGGACCATTGACTCTTCTTCTTCCTCCTCCTCCTCTTCCTTTGCTAGCATTTAGTTTTTTAAAAAAAAAATGAAAACATTGGGCAGAAATTTTGAAAGGAACCCCACATGTTGGAAAAAAGGTAACCGGGCTGAACACCCAAAAGAGACCCTGAGGCGATGAAAAAAAAAAAAAGAAATCCACTTCTGCTGGGATTAAAATCCAAAAGGAATCCCAAGCGTTGAAAAAAAGGCTCTCCCAGGTTGAACACTCGAAAGGGACCCCGGAGCGATAAAAAATAATAAGTTCTCCCCTTTCCTTTTAATCTCCAAAGTTTTTGCTCTCTAAACATCTTCTCTTCCTTCTTCTTGAGTCAAAATGTTGTCAAAAGAAAACTCAATGAGCGTTAGCCCGATGAAACATTGTTAAGGACCTCGATCATTTGGGCTTCGAAAGGTGAATGGTGGCGGAATAAAATGGGAAATCCAAAGAGATTTTGATCACCTAGGGGCAATATCCTGTATTTTCAACATTATGTTTTGCTTGAAAACTCCAAAGAACTCTCAGTTGGATTGAAATACAAGAGCTGGGGTTGGAAGATAAAGAAACACTCAATGATTCTTCGTCCCAAAGATCCTAACAAGGACTCAACATGCTCATATAGGGTCCACCAAAGGGGTCAAAAGTGGTTAAACTGTAAGACCCACATTTAAAAAAAAAAAAAAACTCAAAACTTTTCTTTTTAAAAAAACACTCCATGGTTGTATGAGTATAATTACTTACATCGTTGCATGACGTTAAAACTTCTTAAAGGGCTCTATGGTTGCAGGATCTAAAACTGTTAATTAAATAAATTTTTTCAAAATATTTTTCTCACTTCAAAATTTTCATTATATGTCTTGTGTTTTCAAAAATCTTAATTTCTTTGTTAAAAATGTATTTGTCCATTGCTGCATAACGTTAAACTTCTTAGAGGGCTTCATGGTTGCAGGAGCTAAAACTATTAACTAATTTTTTTTTTTCGAAATATCTTTCTCGTTTCAAAATTTTCATTATATGTCTTGTTTTTTTGGAAAAACTTTAATTTCTTTGTTAAAATTGTGAATTGTCCAAGTTTTGGGTTCCTTTTCAAATCTCTTCCTATTTTTAAAAAAGATAAAAAGATTTTTACACTCGTATATGATGATTGCCGTGTTGCCGCGTCATCTCTCTTTCTCTTTCTCTCTCTCTCTCTCTCTCTTCAGAAATTGTCAGACAAACTTTTCATATAGAAAACTTATAGAAATCCTTAGGAAACCCAAAGGAAATCAAAGAAAATGGCAAGTTTAAGAATTTGAGATCGTGAAAACCCCTGAAGTTAAGTGCTATGGCTAGAAAATCCATCTCGAGTTTCAAGCTTCTGTAACTCAACGACATCTCATGTTGAAAACCCTCGGATGAAAATGCCCTAACTGAGTAAGCTCAGTGAGCGCAATGACTTGGAAGGATTAGTTGGTGTGCCCTCTGATCATGTAATATCATGATAAAATATAAAATGTCTGCATTATCTTTGTCGCTTACCTACCCCTCAAAGGACAGGGAACGTCAAAGAGCGTTTACTTCTTTCCCACTCACTTGCCCTCAAAGGACACTGATTACCAAAGTGGGGCAATTGTAGACACCCCATTATAAAATTGGAAACTTCCATGGTTTTTCTGAACCCATAGTTGTTTGAAGACATTTTTTAGCACCATGGATCCCCGATGCGGAATAAAAAGAGAAGTCGGTTAATAAAGCCTGATAGACAGTGGAAATTTTGATAGTCTCAAAATGGCCCCATAATCGGTCAAGATTTTCATAAGGACTCTAAAAAGTTTCTTGGCAAGTTTTGTCACATTCTGACTCTCTAAGATAGTGCAGACTGAGAAACAAGTCTAACATAATCAACCTCTAGCACCCTGAAATGGACTCCTATAACTGGAACCCTACTTTTGGAGCATCAAACGACCGTAGGACCACCAACATTGGATCCGGCACAATTGAAAATCCTCAGGGTTCAAATTTAAGCGTAAACAGACACTCTAGAAAGAAGTTATGGGTGAAAGATCGAAACAGGAGAGGCCGCACATTATTCTCGTGTGGCCACCCTGCGTAAGTAATCTCCATTAAAGGCACAGTTATGAACAGTGACTTTTGGGGTCCATATCTCATTCGTCCCGAGTTGGATCGTGCTAAAATTTTGTGAGCGTGTTCGTCTCGTCAAGATGAGCGTTTCGATATGTGTGACATGCCCCGTGACGATGCCCGAGCGTAGAGAAAAGCTATAGAGAAGTTGTTGATCCGTGAAGAAAGTTGCAGAAAAATCAGCAGCGACACGCCTCACTCAAGCGGCCAAATCACAACGCTCACGTACCCGATCAATGTGAAACCAGTTGCATCGCCTAATTAATGTCCATGGTTATCATTGGTTCGAACCCCGTGCATGATAAACGGTCAGATTTTGCATGCAAAGCTAATGAAGTGGCTGAAAATTTTGGCGTCGAAATTCCAGATTCTGACCAAAACTCAAAAGTTGTGAAATCTTCGTCCGGTCATGAAATCGAGCTACGTTTATTGCCACGCGACCATAACGGCATCCTCAATGTCATTTAGGGAAGAAATCACGAAAGAAAATCAAGAAACAAGCACTCTATCAATCCGAAGTTTGCAAGATTCATCCAAATTTCAAGTCGCATGATCGTGGCTTAAAAACAGGATCCATGACTCGAAGTTGGTGTCAAATCTATCGCCATGCTGAGCCCTACAAGAAAACAATCATCTTTCAGAAAAAAAGGAACTAGGGCAACCCCAGATCATCCATGAAAGATCACACACATTCTAGGGCAGCAGCAAGGATTGCTATGGAATTTCTTCAATTGATAGGAAGGGGCAAAATAGTCATTTTGCACCCTATTTTCTTATTTTATTGAATTTAGTTAAATCTTAATTTTCAGCAATTAGGTTTAATTTTGATCAATCTACCCATGTTTGGGCAAAACTCTATATATATCACGTAATATCATTGTACATGGACCGAACTATGCTTAATAAAATTTCCATCTCTTCTTATCGTTTGGTCAAGTTTCGAGAGAGACAGGATGAAGAGAGAAACTTTTAGGTCGGTAGCCCTGGGCTTAAGGTGAATCTCTTTCTCACCCTCTTCTCTTCTTTCGTCTCTTCTTCTCTCTCTTCTACTCTTTCTTCTCCTTCATCTGAGTTTTCCTCAGAGGCTATGCACGGTAGTGGCAGTGCTTACATGCCTCTTTTTTTCGTTCCTTTCCTATGGTTTCGCAGGTCTTGCTTGGCGATGGCAGCGCCATGTGCGAGTTTCTTTCCCCCTCTCTTCTGTCGTTTCTATTTCTAAACAAAGTTTGCAGATGGCGCTGCTCATCACTGTCCGCAAGCATGTCCTCGGCATCTCGCGTAAGCACAGCTGGCGATGCCTATTGTCGCCCGTAGGGGTCTTATCTTGTTGTGCACCTATCACAGACTGCGATGACTATCGCAGCTCGTGAGGGGTTGCGGCAATACTTATCATCGTACGCAGGCTTCTTTTGCATCTAGAGCCTATCGCAGACGGTGATGCCTATCATCGCCTGCGAAGGGTCGCAGCGATGTCTATCACCATCCGTGAGCTTTTCTCTTATGCCCTGTGCCTATCGCAGACGACGATGCCTATCGTAGACAACGATGCCTATCGTCGCTTGCAAAGGGTCACGGTGAATGCCTATCACTGTCCACGAGCTTCACTCTTACGCCTTGTGCCTATCCCAAACGGTGATCCCTATTGCCATCCGCAGGCTTCTTTCATGCGCGGTGATGCCTATCACCATCTGCAGGCTTCCTTCATGCACTCGGTGCCTATTGTCGTTCGCAGGCTTCTCTTTCATCCCCTGCCTATCACCGTGTGCTTCCCAAGAAGCTATCGTTGCCCGTAGAGAGATGTGTTGCCTTCTCGTGTTGTCAACGGCAACGCCTAATGCCATCTGAAGTTCGCTGCCTCCCCCTTTCACCGTGAGCAGTAGTGTCATCCAGAGGCCGTGACACTATTACTCCACGGCTGTGGGTGGTGATCTTAACATCGTCAAGACCCACACTCTTCGTCGTCTTGCGCCTTCTTTTCGTTCTCTTTTCTCCTCATTCTTGCTTGACTAATGGATAGACTCAGTTTAGCACTGTTATAGTGGTTTGGCTATGCAGCAATATTGTCGTCATGCTGGTCCAGAGTACCATGCCTATCTTACTGCCGCACCAGATTGGGATAGTCATATCGACCTTGGTTTCGAGTAGTATTGTGATTGCGCCGATTTGGATTTGGGGCAAAGGCCTGATGATAGATAGAAGTCTACAGACTCCAAGGCAGTAGCCCAGAGTGCCCTTTATCCTGAGACCTCATTCCCTACTTCAGCTGATAGACACAGCCCTCTCATGCTCAAGAAAGATGGGGCAGTCCAAGTCTTAGGCTTGATTCTAGACTAAAATCTATTGCAATCTCAAGATCAAGAAGAAGAGAGGCCTGCAACACTTGACTAGAGATATTCTTGAGGAAGTTGAAGTTACCACTTTTGATGACCTCCTGCATCACAATCCCTTCTTCCCTATTCGGATTCCAGAAACTGAGCAAGAATTCGAAGATTGCTTAGTGGTTACCGTCAGAGGAAAAGACCGAGCTGCCAAGAAGTCACGATCTCAAGTCCGTCAAGAACCGGTTTCACACCGTCGGCGTACAAGGCTCGAGTCCAATTGGGGCATGCTGAGCCCTTATAGACTGACTTGCCACGTACGACTCACCAGCCCCGGTAGTCCACGACTCCATTTGGCTCCGGCCATCCAGAAGAAACGATCAGTGTCATGGTGATAAACGAGTCAGATGACGCCAAAGAAGAGTAAATGAATACGTTCGAGGTGATGATGCAATTCATTCTAGAATAAATGGATCGCGTAGAGGCCTCCAGGTCCCTTGCTTCCCTTCCTCACCATGAGGCCATTTCCCAGCCTATAGAGGATACAACTCCCGAGCAAACTCCCCTACTGACCTCCCAAGACAGCTCTGCTCCCGCATGGTTTCGCAAACTAACATAGATGCCATGGTGACCCATAGTCTCAAGAATAAGGTCCCAGGCATGAAAGGGGCGCCACTTTACCAAAATCCATACCCCTGGTATATTGACCAGGTGCCGTTTACCCCAAACTATCAAAAAGGGAAGCTCCCCTCATTCAATGGTACTACGTCCTCGCACTAGCATATTGCTCACTTCCAAGCAGCTTGTCGAGAGACGGCAACTGACGGGTGGCTCCTCATTCGTCAGTTCGTCGAAACTCTCTAAGGGCCAGCCTTCCAGAGGTATGCTCGGCTACCTCCAAGTTCGATGCACACATGGCAAGAAATGGAGCAGTTGTTTTACCAGCGTTTCTATGAAGTCCATAAAAACATGGAAACCATCGAGCTCCTCACTTTGACTCAAGACCTTGGAGAGCTGGTCGATAAGTTCATCACCTGATGGAGAGAATTGGCAACCTATCATGCCACTCCTATGATTGAAAGAGAAGAAGTCTAGACCTGCATACAAAATATGCTGCCCGAGATCGCCCTACATGTTGAGGCCTCCAATACACCCTTCATATTAGAGCTCATCTTTAAAGTATTTCATATAGAAGGTCTATCCAAGCACCATGGTGGATCTCACCAGCAACCCTTTAGCTCGAAAAACAACCGAGGCAATGGAAACTCTTGCTCCAACAATCGGGGCAACCAGTAACAAGTGGTGATTAGTGCGGCCATCACCGTGATTGACATTAAGAAAACTGCCCCTCAAACTTTGGACCTCTCCAATGCACAAACACCTCAAGCTGGAGGCAAGCAGCAGCAGTCCTATAACAAGATCCCGCTCCCTAAAAAAAATAAATCGAAGTGACTACTGGATCCAGCACTAGAACAAGGTGTACCCCTACGAGAAGGAGTGGGTTCCTGCGTTGCTTCGATTACTACTAGAGAAAAACATGATCCAGTTGTCAGGGGTCAACACCCCAGAGCAAGCTGGACAGGAGACAAACAAGAGGTACTGCGCCTATCATAAAAGAGTAGGCCAATCCACTCAAGAGTGTTATATGCTCAAAGACATTATTGAAGCCCTTATTAACAAGGGTCAAATAAAGCTCGAAGAGCTAAAGAAAGCATTCGGGGCAGCTAAGGCTTCCCACATAGTGACAATCTAAGAAGATGACGAGGCACTTGTTGTCCTATGTGCACTATTCTTAGTAATGCTCGAAGAAGGTCTCATCACGCCGAAGCCAACAAGGCAGCCCAAGTTCCTACCTTCAGAAATTGAGAGCCTTTGGTGTCCATATCATTTGATACGAGGCCATGACCTGAGCGAATGCAATGGCTTCCACGAGCTCTTGGCAAAGAAGATGCAAGAGCACCAAGAAGTTCATAGTAACCTAGAAGGACACCCTCAAGTCCTTGCTCCACTAGTGCAAGAAGACCTCCCGATACAGGCCCAGCAAAGTACACTAGACGCTCTACGGGCCCTCTTAGAGGCGATGCTCCAATAGGGTCTCGTCACTCCCAAGCCTGTCGGCAACCTAGGCATCTTGCCCAGGGTTCAAAAAATCTCTAGCGTCCATATCACCAAGTATGGGGCCATGAGTTGAAAGAATGCTCTAGTTTTGAAGATATAGTCACGGACAAGGTATGGGAAGGCCACATAGTTTGCGTTGTTATCTCAGAACGCTTCCAAGCCATCACTCTCATCAAAGAGGAAATCCACTACAGGTCCCCTATGAGCATACACTGGACCCTTCAGAACCCTCGACCTCTCAACCTTGGGAAGTCTACCATGGGCAAAGTAGGCTCAAGTCCTTGAAGCTTGAGGTAGTCCACCAATCTAGGGCTACTCATCAGCTCGATAGGACAAACCAAACACATCCTAAGGGATCCAAAAGGAGACGAGCGCTTAGGTTAGCTCGCCGAAGGAATCATATTCCTCAACCATCAGTCGAGGAAGAATTCCTTAGGCCCCTTCCTCAACTGTCGACCTTATGGGACTTCATCCCAAGTGCAACCCCCCTTATCCCTTCGTCTGATCAAGTGGACATCCCTGAGTCATCAACTACTCGAGACTCGTCCACTACGGGTGACAACTCTAAAATCACCCCCTAATGGTCAGAGTCAGGGCAAGATTTAAAACACTCCCTGCACAAGTCCAATTATGTCGACGACATAAAATGCTGCCAGGACATTCTAATTCCACTTCTCTTCTTCTCCTGCCTCCTCTTCTATTTCTTTCGCAGGTGCAGTTCAGCAATGCCTAGACTTCGACACTCTAAACAGAGAGTTCGAAGGCACCAACATCAACAGATCGCAGTGGAAGCGCCTAAGAAAGATGTCGGCCCAAGCGGCTGGAATCTTGTCAGTCTCTGACGTCTTGATAGCCCAAGCCAAGTCTGAGCCATCTTTGAGCTCCTATTCCCATGAGGCGTATCACATGATTCAAGATCATGAAGTGCCACCCAGCTTGGGGAAAGTACCGAGTGACTCCAACCATGATGCCATGGACCCATGTTCGAAGTTGACCCTTTCATTGCTTGGTCTCGTCAGGAACCAGAAATCATCTCCTTCACTGAGACCCTCCTAGAAGTTGAAATGTCAAGATCATGGGTCTCTGCACTTGAGATTGATAAGAAGCATCCTGAATCCCCTGACAAAGAGTTGTAAAAAGCCCTGAAATAGTGGGAAGAAAGTCATCAGGTCACGGCTGACGAGCTTGAAGAGATAAACTTAGGGGATGAGGCCGACCTAAGGCCAACTTTCATCTCAGTAAAAATGTCCCCAGAAGAGAAAAGGAGTTATATTTCCCTCCTCCAAGCAAACCGAGATGTCTTCGCCTGACATCATTATGAGATGCTCGGTCTAGACCCTCAAAGCACTGTCCATCGTCTCGATATTGACCCATCCATCAAACCCATAACGCATAAATCAAGAAGGTTTAGACCCCAGATGGCTGGCAAATGTTGTCCCAGTCAAGAAAAAAAATGGCCAAATCAGGGTTTGTATTGACTTTCGTGACCTGAACACTGCCTGCCCAAATGAAGACTCCCCCTGCCGTTCACCGAGATGATTGTCGATTCCACAGCTCATTGCCAGATCTTCTCCTTCGTGAATGGATATTCTGGTTATCATCAGTTCAGGATGGCACTAGAGGATGAAGAGGCCACTGCATTCTTGACCCCAAAGGGTGTCTTTTGCTACACTGTGATGCCTTTTGGGTTAAGGAATGTCGAAGCCACGTACCAGCGAGCCATGATGACCATCTACAGGGACGTGATGCAAAGGAGGTGGAGTGTTATGTGGATGACTTAGAGGTGAAGTCTAAAGCAAAAGACACTCACATGGAGGAACTTAAAAAGGTATTTGAGCGGCTGTGGCATCACCAACTCAAGATGAACCCCTTGCAATGCACCTTTGACGTATGCTCAGGAAAGTTCTTAGGATTCATCATGAGGTATTGCGGGCTGAAGATCGAGCTAGTAAAAATCAAGGCGATTTAGGACATGCGATCGCCTACAACCCTGAGTGAGCTTCGGTCTCTCCAAGGTCAGATGGCCTAGATTTGAAGTTTCATCCCTAACCTCTCAAGACGATGCACGCCCTTGTCGCACCTGTTGAGGAAGGATACTCCCTTCATATGGGATGCGGCATGCCAAGCTGCACTTGATGACATCAAGCAGTACTTGTTGAATCCACTGTTACTCTCCACACTGGTGTTAGAAAGACCTCTCATCCTATACGTGACCGCTCTTGATGAGTCACTTGTAGCACTCCTAGCACAGAACAATGATGGGGGAAATGAAACAACACTCTATTATCTCAGTCACAGGATGCAGGGGTCTGAGTAACATTACCCTTTCATCAAGAAGATGTGCCTAGCCTTGATCTTTGCAGTATAGAAGCTCCACCATTACATGCTTTGGTCATGAGGTCAAGCTAATCTCAAAGGCGGACCCGGTCAAGTTCCTTATGACCCGGCCATGCCTGTCAGGACGCTTGGCCAAGTGAGCATTATTTCTGATGGAGTTTGACATCACGTATGTACCAAAAAAGGCCTTAAAGGTCAAGCCTTAACATCTCACCCGGTCCCTTCAAGATCTCCCCTGTCAAGTGCCCTCCCGAATGAAGAAGTCTTATGTATGATGCTAACTCAGTTGTGGGAAATGTACTTGGACGGAGCATTCCAGTCTGATAGAGGGGGTGTCGGAGTCGTGTTCCTGACTCTCGATGGTGGAATGATTCCTCTATCCTTCTTACTCGCAGAGTCATTTTCTCATAATGAAGCTGAATATCAAACCCTCATAATCAAATTGGAGATCATCAAGAGCTAGACCTAGAGCAGCTAAACATCTTCGGCGACTCTGAGCTCGTCATCTGACAGCTTAAGGCAATTTATGACATAAGGAAGGATACTCTCAAGCCTTATCATGACATAGCCAAATCTTATATGGCTCAATTCGACGATTTCTCCCTAAGTCATATTCCTATAAGGCTAAACTCACAGGCCAATGCACTCTCAAAGCTTAGTGCCACCATTCAACTGTCTTCATCAGGGCCCACGCATGTCTGGGTAACAGAATGGAGACATGTTGACTTGAGAGCTGAAGTTGATGCAGATGATGAGAGAGATGTCTTCCCTGAATGCCCACCTTATCCACTTGGAGCACTCCTTGTGGCCAAGGATGTCATTAAGGAAGATCAGGGAATGTCCCGAGATAAAGAATCTAAGGCTGAACAAGTGGAAGATTGGAGGGGGATTCTTTAATGTGCACAGGCTGAACAAGTGGAAGACTAAAGGGAGGCTATCATGAACTTCATAAAGCATGGAAAGTTGCCTGAGGATAGGGCGGAACACAATATTATACGACGGATGTCTACCAAGTACATTCTTCTTGATGGGGATATTTTCTTTCACCGATCATGTTACGAAATTCTCCTCAAATGCGTTGATACACAAGAAGCAAATAAAGTACTGGAAGAAGTGCATTCGGGTATCTGCGGGCTGCACCAATCTGGCCCTGAGCTCTATGAGCGCATATGCAGACTCAGCTATTATTGGCTTTCAATGGTGGCTGAATCCTAAAACTATGCTAAAAGATGTCAGGTGTGCCAAATGCACTCAAACCACATTCATCAACCCCCAAAGCCTCTCCATCCTACAGTGACATCATGGCCCTTTTCCTAGTGGGGTATGGAAATTATAGGACCCATCGACCCTCCTTCTACCTCGGGTCATGTCTTCATCCTAGCAGCGACATATTACTTCTCCAAGTGAGCTGAAGCGATCCCTCTCAAGCAGGTTTCAGAGGCCACTATAGTCAACTTCATATGTCACTACATCATATACCGGTTCGGGGTCCTAACCAAATAATCTCTGGCAATGGCCCTCAGTTCAGAAGCCATCACATCGATCGCTTAGTTAACCAATTCCTTTTTGAGTGGAGGTACTCGACCATGTACCATCCTCGAGCCAATGGTTTGGCTAAGACATTCAATAAAACCTTAGGCGGGGTGCTCCGAAAATGTGTTTCGAAGTCAAAGAAGAATTGTCATGAGAGGTTTCCTGAAGCTTTGTGGGCCTATCGCACCACTACTCGGAATGCTACAAACTCTACTCCTTATTCCTTGGTTTATGGAGGTGAGGCCGTTTTACACCTCGAGGTTCAAATACCCTCACTCAATGTCGCTATACATCAGGCACTGACTGAAGATGAGAGGGTCAAGCTCCTTTATCAGGAGTTGGATGCCCTTGACGAAAATAGATTAGAGGCCTAGCAGAACCTTGAGCTCAATCAGGGAAGAATGAAGAGAGCCTTTGACAAGTCTATCAAGGTTCGTTCATTCGCTTGTGGAGATCTAGTCTTAGCAGTCAAGAGACCGATTGTCATGCAAGGGCGCCACAAAGAAAATTTCGAACCCAAGTGGGAAGGTCCATTCATAGTAAAAAAGGTCATGCTAAACGGGGCCTATATACTAGCAAACTCTGATGCAGAAGAGACAATGCCTCCTATTAATGGGCGATACCTAAAGAAGTATTATCATTGATGTGCTCTTAAAATGCAGTGCATGCAGTAAAGAGAAATAAATGAAAAATAAAAATAGCGACCCAACTCAAAATAAATTCATTTCTTTTATCGCAAAATCATGTTATTAGGAAGGTTACAGATGTAATATCAACAGTTTCTCTTGCTTCAGGGGAAAAGAGGATGTTCTTGCTGAACTGTTACTCTTGCTTCTAAGGTGGACCAACCATTTTCGAGTCAGCTTCAATTCATCTGACAAAGTACGGTAGGTTTCTAGGAGAGGGAAGAAGTACTCTGATAGGGTCTATCAGACATACAAAGTGAACTTCCCTGGCAAGGGGTTGGATTATGGTGGATGCCCTTGTCGCGAGTGGCATGCTACCGAGCATGAATGTCATCACGTGAACTTTAACGCCATGTGAAGGTAGCACTGCATGCGACTTAATGTCGTGCATGCCCTTATCGTGCTCCGGTTCCCACCTTCCCAAATTTCGATGGGGCATTAATCCTTGCACCTCTTCGGTTTCCCCAATTATCACCCTCTGTGATGGTCAACCTCCTCACGACCTTTCGCTTCCCCCTCAACCTTTCGGGTTTCATCAAAAAGTCACCTCCATCCTCCAGGAACCCCTGTCTGACCCTGTTCTTTCCCCTACCGGTGTTTCCTCCCCTCATCAGAAACACTCCTCCATCCGTTGGGAACCCCCATCTAACTCTGTTCTTTCTCCTACCGGCATATCTGGGACCAAAGCTATTCCCTCTCTTCCACCGGTGACCAAAGCTAACGGAAAACCACCAAAATTCTTGTAGAAGCTCCATTGTGACCCTATGGGTTTCCCTTCTCCCTTCTTCTCATGCCTCAAACTCGTCAGAATTTCACTGTGTTTTAGGTGAACTCACTGCTGCTCCTCCTTCTTCTCTTCTGATAACCAGAAGACCGCCAAAGTCCCATCAACTCCTTCTTCTCTTTGCAACCTACCAACAACCACAAAATGACCGGAAGATCACTGGAACTCCGGCAAAGTACCACTATGACTCTTGCAGTCTCACCCGAGTCTCGGTGAAGCCCTATGAAGCTCCATGTTCCTTGCTCAGAAGGTTTCAACACTCTTTGAAGAAGTTCAAAAGAGCTGTGTGAAGGCTCACAACTCCCTGAGGTTTGCTAAAGAACTCCTGAATGCCTGCCACTGTGAGTTTTGGCTAGGAAACTCTTGCCAGAAATCGCTTGACTGAAGCTCCGACTCTCTCTAAAAACTCTCTTCACTGTTTTACCCTTCGATAAAATAGTAAATTGGGTTATACTCAGCAGTGCAGCGAAGTGCCCTCATAAGTTTGAAATGATGCTTTAATCCACATCTTCAGTCGACGATAGGTCCAGGTCGGGGCGGGTCAAAGCCCGAGGCCCGAATACAATCGTTGCCGCCTGTGCCTCATGAAGCTGCTGCCCTCTGTTACTATCACTATGATTTATTGTCGTGCGCCCTTCGGAGGCTATCGCCGCGTGCTTCACCAGAAGCTATTGATGCGTGCTTGACAAAGGGCTATCATCGTGAGCTTCACAATTTGTAAATTCTGTGAGCTTCACCAAGGAGCTAACGTCGTGCGCTTCATCAGAAGCTATCACCATGCACTTCTTCAAGAAGCTAACTCCGCGTGCTTCATGAAGACCTAACGCCACGCGTGCTTCACAAGAGGCTAACGCCGTGTGCATTATCCATAGGCCTAATGCCGTGCACACGTCATCCAAGTTTAACGCCGATTGCAGCATCCAAAACTGAGCGTCGTGCGCATGCTGTCACTCCCACCTGAACCATCGTTATGCATCCACAGGGAGTTCATTCGTTGCACCACAGTCCTCATTCCTCAAGGAGTCGAGACTCCAATTATGGCTCTATTCCCCATGGAGTCACATTCCCTAGCCATCTAAATGGTCTCGGCGCACGACCCTAAACTGCATGATCCAAACTATATGACCTTAAACTATATTGGAGGTCTAGTTGCACGACTTTAAACTGCACATTCCTCGTTGCATGAATCTAAATTGCATAACCATGATCCAGCTGTACGACCTTAAACTGTAGTGGACGTCCTGATCGCATGAAGTTAAAAGGCTTAGCACCATGGTCCAAACTATATGACCTTAAACTGTATTAGAGTTCTAGTTGCACGACCTTAAACTGCTTGGTCCTAGCTGCAGGACTTTAAACTGCATAGCCATGATCCAAGAGACAAGAGTTTAAAACTATAGCGCATGACTTTAATCTGTGAATTGGACACACCTCCCTCATCTCAAGTAGGAGCCACATCCGTGTATCAGCCCATTATCCCTGGGGGAGTTAAGGTCATTCTTAGCTCTTCAATCCCTAGTAGGGTTACACCTGTGCTTTGGCCTATCATTTTCAGTGGAGTTATATACACACTATTGCTCATTATCCCCGTGGAGTCATGCTTACACCTTCAATCCCCTTGGGCCAGTCACACTCCAAGCTATCCTATTCCTAGGAGTTGCGTTACTTTCCCATGAGCTATAGAGTTCAATCTTTCACCTTAGGGAGTCATACTTTTCCCCTAATCCCCAATGAATTATGTGTCTCCATCTAGACCTCTTGCTGGTTTTAACCATTTTTATCCCCAAGGGAGTCTGATTTCTATCCACAGACCTATTCGCCATCGAGAATCATCTACACGGCAACCCGCCTAAATGGTCTAGGTGCACAACCCTAAGCTGCATGGTCTAAACTATATGACCTTAAA
This sequence comes from Amborella trichopoda, assembly GCF_000471905.2. Next base: position 4,250,511 of record NW_006494789.1, read on the forward strand.
TTATAGCGGATGTCTAGTTTTACGACCTTAAGCTACATAGTCCTCGTTGTATAACTCTAAATTGCATAATCATGGTCCAGATGTATGACCTTAAACTGTAGTGCACATCCTGGTCGCATGAAGGCAGAAGGCTTAGCACCATGATCTAAACTATATGACCTGAAACTGTAGCGGACGTCTAGTTGCACGACTTTAAACTGCATGTTCCTATGTGCATGACTTCAAACTATATCACCACGGTCCAAGCTATATGATCTTAAACCATAGTGCACGTCCTGGCCGCATGACGTTAAACTGTTTTGCCCAGGTCCCGGAGGCATGACCTTAAACTCGACCCACACATGTGTACACGCCTTTTACGTGAATTTTCACGCACGCCTTCCCTAACCGAATTGTTCGTGTGTGCGCACCACCTTCATTGCATCCCCAGTTAGTCCATTCACTTCATCACCAACATCCATCTTCCCCAATGAGTTTTTCACCCATGCTCACATGCTCACTAAAGGGCGAACCATTCCACCATCCATACTCGCCGTTAGCGTTCCACCTTCCACACATACAACATCCATCTTTCACAAGTAGCCTCGTGCTATCTCCCCAAATTGAGTCAAATCACCACCACACTCACTCCATGGTCTCCACAGACTGTCATTCATCCCCACTATGGTCTAGCATTATGACCCTAAACTATAGTACATATCCTGACCGCATGATGCTAAAAGGCTTTGTACAGATCCCAAAAGAAATGACCTTAAACACCCCTTCACGAAAAAAAGAAGAAAATAATGGGCATGGTGTATTGTTGGAGTATTTTTATTCAACATGGGGCCCCCGCTCAATAAAGCCTAGCAAATAGTGAAAATTCTAGCAGTCTCAGAATAGCACTGGAATCAGTCAAGATCTTCATTAGGTCTGTCAAAAGTCTCTTGCCAAGTTTTGTCGCATTTCGACATCTCTAAAGTAGTGCAGACTGAGAAACTGTTCCGGTAGAATCAACCTCTAGCACCTTGAAAGGGCCCTTATAACTAGAGATACATTTTTAGTGTCTCAAATTGCTGTGGAACCACCACCATTGGATCTGGCACGGTAAAAAATCCTCAAGGTTCAAATTTCAGGCCGAACAGACACTCTAGGAAAAAGTTATAAGCAAAAGCGTGAAACAGGAAGCGTCGCACGCTATTCCCGTGCTGCCACCCTCTAACTCCACGCCATGGAATGGGTAGTCACGAATAGTGAATTTAGATGCTCATATCTCGCCTGTCTCAAGTCAGATCGTGTTCAAATTTGGTGAGCATGTTCGTCTAGTCAAGACGAGCGATTCAATATGTGGCACTCCCCGTGACTATACCCGAGCACGAAGATAAGCTTGAGAGAAGTTATTGATCCGTGAAGAAATTGCAAGAAATTCAGCACCATCATGCCTCGCTCAAGTGGCCAGATCACGCCACTCGTGACCTCGATCGACGTGAGACCAATTCCATCGTGTGTGTAAGGTCTCAGGCTATCACTGACCCGAACCCCGTACATGGTGAATTGTCGGATTTTACACACGAAGCCGATGAAACAACTACAAATTCCATCATCGAAATTTTAGATTCTGGCTAAATTCTAAAGTTACAAAATCATCGCTCAGGCACGTAATCGAGCTGCGTTTGTTGCCAGACGATTGTAACGACATGCTAAGTGTACTTCAATGAAGAAATCACCGAAAAACATCAAGGAACAAGTACACTATCGATTCGTAGTATCAAGATCCATTCAAATTTCAATTCACATGATCGTGTACTAAAACACGATCCATGGCTCGAAGTTGGTATCAAATCGATTGCCATGTCGAACCCTACAAGAAAATAATCATCATATGATCAACCAAGCATCAGAATGACCCCTAATCATCCATGCAAGTTCTAGGACAACACAAGGACTATTATGGAATTTCATTAATTGTTAAGAAGGGGCAAATCTGTGATTTTTCACTCTATTTTCTAATTTTTTATTTCAATTAATCTTAATTTCTAGCGAGTAGGGTTACTTTTGATTATCCACCCATTATTTGGGGCAAATTCTATCTATAGATACCAACATTGTACGCACCAAATGACTCAACCTTTCACAAAAAGGGAGAGTTTTTACTCAATACAGTTTCTCTTTCTTCTCATTGTTGGGTCACATTTGAGAGAGACAAAGAGTGAGGTGAGTGAAACTTTTGATAGGTACCCCAAGGTTCCTCTCTCTTCTTTTTCTTTTCTTTTTCCCTCTCTTTCCCCTCTTCTCCATTTGAGTTCCTCACAGAGGTCATGCACGACAGTGGCAGTGCCATGCATGCCTCTCCTGAGATCTCACAAATCATGCATGGAAATGACAGCACCATGAGTGAGTCTCCTTCTCCTTCTGTTCTTCTATCTCTTTCTTCCAATGAGGCCTGTAGATGGCACTGCCCATTACCGTCCACAGACGTAGCTTTGACGTGTCAGTGAAGAACCCAGATGGCGAACTTTATTGCCACCTGAAGGGGTCCTCCCCTATTTCTCGTCTATCGTAGACGGTGATATCTATGGCCGCCCGATGGAGGTCTCGGCATCATCTACCGCCGTCCGCCAGCTTTCTTTGCATGTTAGGTGCTTATCGTCGTCCTTCCTACGCCCCACACCTATTTTCATGCTTCACAAATGACTATCACCATCCGCTTTGTCAGAGACTATCGCAGCCCATGTGGGGATGTGTTGTCTCCTTATGTTGCCAACGATGATGCCGAGTGTCGTCCGTAGTTCATTACTCACTCTCTAGCCATGAGCAGTAGTGTCAAGCGCCACTCGAGAGCCACGACACTGCTACTCCACAGTCGTGAGTGGCAACACCTAGCATCATCGAGTCCCCATCTCTCTGCCATCTCGTGTCTTCTTTTCATTCTCTTATCTCTTCTCACTTGACTAAGGGTAGACTTAGCCTAGTACCGCCATATCAGCCTTGATTTCGAGTAGTATTTTCGTCATGCTGGTCTTGAGAACCATGCTCGTCTTGCTACCACTTCGAGTCGATAACTTCTCGACTGTCATGCTAGTCTCGCCTCTTCGTCAAGTTTTATTCACCTTTCTATCTTTATCTAAACCTTACGCTTCATCACCCTCTAGTATGAACGTACATTGCCCAACGACAAGTGTGGATCTCTTTGACCCACTTGTCTCGTCAATTAACCATAAAAGTGTTGTGCAGGAAACAAGAGGATTGCAAGTCAAGGGAGGCGATTCCGAACCAGCTAAAGCAGCTAGGGGGCTTTCTTCGTGATCTAAGAGGGCACCCACGCGAGCCAGTCCGGGTAACTCTGTAACCCACCTTCAATTCCTCTCTCATTGGTTGGTATGCCTGCCCAAGGTTCTGAGAGAGCAATCTCAAAACTCGAGTTCGCTCAAGAGCCGAGATACGTGCTGCCAGATCATGTAGATTCGGAAGGTGAGATCGAGGCACCTAACCAGCTTGAAAACTCCACTAGGCACTTACTACCCCTTAGTCGGCTCACTTTTGTTTGACCAGTATACTCTTTTACTTTCTGCATTAATTTCTATGGCACCCGGGTTATTCAACCCATTCATTCGAGTCGGGGATTTCCTTATCCCAGCACTCGTGACTATCCTAGGGAAGAGAACTATTCAAGCTTCCTTCCCTACTCTCGTTCTAAGTCAGGACTCTTGGTTTGACTTCTAGATTCTTTCCTAGGATAGCGCGAGAGGGGACTTAAAAGTCTTCGCCTCCCCACTGCCTCGCCTTAGTTGACCTTCCACCAAGGCTTCTTCCATCGGTGGCACATCTGCCACTGCATATGACACACACCCTGCTACTGGCAAGTCCCTTTCTGGTCATATTCCTGAGGCATGCCAGAAGGCTTCCCCCATCACTCTTGTGAGAGGCAAGCAAGTTGTCGTCGCTCTTGAGGTTCACCACGCGGCAACCCCCCGTATCCTTCAACCTCTCCAAGCCTTTAGATCTAGAGGCTCGGTGCACCAAGGTGCAGACCCTATGGCCTCCACCCCTTGCACACACCCAAGGGCTCGTGGTCTATCCACTCGAGCCACACCTCGAGGCAACCCTCACGTTTCCTTGAGCTCGCATCCAAGGCTAGGCCTTCTCGGGCCGAACCATGCATGTGCCATGCATTTTCCTGCCACAGCCCAAGGTAGCGTTAGCTCTACACCACCTCGAACACATGAGGGTCGATCACTCCATCTTCCCTCCCAGCACACACATCTTCACCTTATGAGAGATGGGCTTCTTCCTTGTCCCTCATAGACACAATCTCGTGAGTCTCGGCCTCCTCAGGTCGGACTCATTGACCGAGCTTGGGCTGATCCTCAAGTCACCCGGACGGCTAGCTCTAAAGGTGGACACACACCATCGTCACATGTCCCTCTCAGATCTAAACTCAAGCAGAATCACAGACTAGCTCCTTCCCCTACCGCTCTTCTGACGCCAGGCAAGCACCTCGAGCCTTGGTACTCAAAGGTCTTCCCTAAGGGTACTATCTTGAGCCAGCCTCAGGTCAACCTTGCACATGGACCCCACAAAGGAACTCTGGGTAATGACCTGATATCAAACATAGCCTCTAGCCTCTAAGGAAGAAACCCAGGCTGCCTTTTGTCCTTGAACCCCACTCCCTGCCCCAGCTCGTAGACACGGTCCTTGCGTGTTCAAAGAAGATGGGGCAGTCCAGGTCTCAGGCTCGGTTCTGGAATGAAGTCCACAACTGTCTTAGGGTTAAGCATAAGAGAGGTCTTCAGATCCTGATCAAACAAACCTCCAGGGCAGTCGAGGTCGCCACCCTTGATGACCTCTTGCCTCATAATCCTTTCTTCCCTCTCCAAACTCCAGAGCTTGACAAAGTCCAAGAGTATTGCTGGGTCGTCACTACTCAGAAGCCATTGTCTCAAGACCGTCAAGAACCGGTCCTCACAAGATCGACATATAAGGATCGAGTCCAGTCGAGGCAGGCTGAAGCCCTCCATACTGACTTGCCACGCACCACTCACCAACCCCGACAGTCTGTTCGTCCTCTTGGCTCCTCATACTTGTTCATGTGATCCTCATGTGCATCACTGAGCGCGCTTAAGACCATTATGCTGACCTTTTCTCTAGCGAGGTCAACATTAGTGAGGATAGAAGGTTTGTGAGCTTGACGGGTTGGACATGGTAGGTCAGTCAGTAAGGGGTAGCATGCCCCGACTGAATTCGATTTTTGTACACAGATTGCATTTGAACCGGTTTTAGACAATCTTGAGAGCGTGGCCGGGGGCCAGTTCACGACATTCATGGAACCATGGTTATTGAGTGGCTGGGTCTTCTTTTGTGACAGTAACCACAGCACAGGGCTCATAGATCTCTTCTTCAGGCTTCATTGTCTAAAGGGGGTAGAAGGGATTCAGGTGAAGAGGGTTGTCAAAATTGGCTATTTTGACTACCTTATTTACCTCCCTAGTCAAAATTTGCTGACTTTTATCACATTTAGTCATGATGTTTTGATGGACCTCTTGCCAAACCAGCGATCTAGGTCATGGTTGGTCAACTCTTCTTGCATAGGAGAGAGTTGTCTCCATCAAGTGTGGTAAAGGATAGGGTCAGGAACTGGAGTCATCTTGGGCTGAGGAGGATGAAGGACTAGATCTTCTGTGAGGTCCATGACCCGAGCTCTCTTATGAGCTCCAGAGACGTGACCAAAGTGTTGGGGCTGGTTTAGGATGGTACTCTTGGGGACAACCTTGCAGTACCAAGGCTGAAGGTGCTTGCTCGATGGAGAAGGAGGGAGCAGGAGCAGAGTTGACTCATGAGGAGGCCAGAGTCGAGGACAAGGGAAGTCCTGGGATGGTGACATGTGTGCGCCCCTTGAAGAAGGATCTTGAGGGACCTAGGGGTCCATTCGGGCTTGTGCAGGTGAGCTGGCCTTAAGAGGCCGAGAACTACGAGCAGGTGTCTGTAAGAGAACAGGTGCAGGCCCACCCATTACAAGGTGCGCTTGTGTGTGCATAAGAGGAGGACGAGGAGGTCATCTCCTGTGTATTTGGGTTAGCGTAATAATGGCATTTCTCGGAGTAGTGAGATGCACAATGAGTGGCGTGTGGAGGATCTGGCCTCGAAAGGTTCAATCCTGGACATGGACTTGAGGTAACAGAAGGATTGCCCCAAAGTGTGACTCAAGTGGGTGACCCATGAGTCTTGTGGTGTGTGTAAGGGGTGGAGACCATGGGGTTTCTGCCTCTCTGTGTTGAGCCTCTAAGGATAAAGACCCTTGGTGTAGGAATGTGGGGGTTAGCCTTATGGCGACCCACAGAAGCAATGACAACTCTCTTGCCTTTTATAGAAAGGGACTGGGCAGCCTTCCGGCGTACCCCAGAAACATGACTGGTAAGTGACTTGCCGGTAGCAGGGTGCATGTGTGTGGGGTAACATAAGTGCCGCCCATCCAAGGCACCTTAGTGGAATTTCCACCAGAGCGAAGAGATGGGGAGTGAAGGACCTTCAAGTTCCTCCTCACACCGGTCCAGGTTAAGACCTGGGAGCTAGACAAGGGGTCTTTGCTCAAGAGGATGGTTGGAAATGAAGTCGAAGGACCTTGTTCCTAGGGACACTCTTGAATAAGGGGATAAGAAAATCCCTAATCCGAATGAATGGGTTATAAAACCAAGCAGCCATAAGTGAATGTGAAAAGATGATGAAAGCAGATAAAGAAGAAACTAGCCAAACAAGAACGATCCGACTAAGGGGTAGTAAGTTCCTAATGGAGTCGCCAAGCTGGTTAGGTGCCTCGATCTCTCCCTCCGGATCCCTGAGGGATCAGGCGGCTCACGTCTCGAGTTTCGGGGAAGGCCCAAGACATTCATGAAATCGCACTCTCAGGAACCTCGTTCGAAACTGGGGTTGGTGTTATCAACCAGTGAGAGAGGAATTTAAAAGGTGGGTTCGAGACTTACTCTGGCTGACTCGTGTGGGGCACTCTCTCAGATCACAAAGAAAACCCCCAGGTAATGAAACTGGTTTGGAATCGCCTCCCTTGGCTCGTATTCTTCTTATTTTCTGCTTTCTACAATCATAAACATATATGGTAAAAGTTATGAGATAGGTGGGTTAGGCCTCACCCTTTTCCTCTTTTATGAACTTATCCAAGCATGTGTATTCGCAAAGAGAAAGATTTGATCAAGCGAGAAGGTCAGAGAGTGACTAGACAAGTAGATAATTGACATAACGTGGTGGCGAAACGGGCTCGATAATTGGGGCTGGCTCACGGGATTGCTACTAGATGTTATTTCCGATATTAAGTAGCTAAGCATGATGGTTGGTCTGTCGTGGCAGTAAAGTAGGCTAAGCAAACCTGGTGCAACAACATTACGGTTAGACAACAGGACTGCGATGAGATGCTAACGTCAATTCCTCGTCGACAGGTAGAAGAAGAGAGAGAGAAGCAATTGGTGCTAGGTCTCACCAAATGATAGATGAAGAGAGCAGAGATCAACCGGTGCCAGATCTCTCCGACTGGTAGAAGAAAAGAGAGAAAACCAATCGATGCTAGGTCTCGTCGACTGATAGATGAAGAGAGAGATGACCAATCGGTGCTAGGTCTCGTCATTGATAGATAAAGAGGGAGAAGACCAACCGACGGTAGGTCTCATCGACTAGTAGATGAGGAGGAAGAAGAAGTGAGAAAAATAGAGAGAAAAGAGAGAGAAAGAAGAGAGAGAAAGAGAGAGAGGAGAGGAGAGAGAAAGTTGTCTGCTCGAAATGTACCGGCCCTTTGATCTCTCTCCTCTCTCTCTCTCCAAGACATACTCATAGGCTCAAGAAAGGAATCGAAATTTCTATTCAATCCTATAAACAATCAACTGAAGGTTAAGGTCCTCGTGGGGGTGGCGTGTCTGTTTACAATGAGGCAATGCCTATTTATATAAAGTTGTGCCCAAACATGGGTGGATTGATCAAAATTAGACCTAATTTCTTAAAATTAAGATTTAATTGAATTAAAATAAATTCTCAAAATGGGTGTAAAAAGATTCTTTACTCTTGCCTTACAATGTGTGGAATTTCAGAATAGTTCTTGTGGCTGCCCAAGAACTTGCATGATATTCCATGGCTGGCCCGAGGTTATTCTGATGCCTGTTTGATCGACATATTATTGTTTTATTGTAGGGCTCGACATGGCGATTGTTTTGATACCAACTTAGAGTCATGAATCATGTTTATGAGTCATGATCATGAAACTTGCTTCGGACCGACAGTACAATCTTTCCTTAATTTTTTTTCTGTGATTTCTCCATCGTACGCATTAAGCATGTCATCACGATCATGTGGCAACAATCGGAACGCGATTTGGAGCCCGAACGAAGATTTCGCAACTTTTGAGTTTTGGTCGGAATCTAGAATCCAACGACCAGAATATCACTAACTTCGTCGGCTTCGTGCATGAAATCAGACCGTCCATCATATATGTGGTTCGATCCAATGATAGCCCTAAACCTTACACGCACATTGGAATTGGTTTTGCATCGATCCGTTGTGCAAGCGTCGTGATTTGGTTCATCAAGGGAGGCATGTCGCTGCTGAATTTTTGCAACTTCTTCACGGATTGGCAACTTCTCCCAAGATTTTCTCCCTGCTTGAATATTATCTCGGGGCATGCCACATATCGAATTATTCGTCTTGATGGGACGAATACGCTCACCAAATTTGGGAGCAATCCGACTTGGAACGAGTGAGTTATGGGCTCTAAAAGCTACTACTCATAACTATAAAAACAACCACTTTAATGGTGTTTTGGTGCAGTGAGGCCACAGGGGAATAGTGTGCGCCCTCTCCTATTTCAATGTTTTGCTCATATTTTTGCTCTGTAGCGGCTGATCAAGTCGAAACTTGTCCCATAGGGGTTTTTGACCATGTCGGATCGAATGGCAGAGGTCCCACAGTGTTTCGAGACACTGAAAATGTAGATCCAGTTGTAGGGTCTGTTTTAGGGTGTTAGAGGGCAATTTTCTTAAAATTGTTTCTTTGTGTTCGCTGCCTTAGATATGTTTGATGGTGATGAAACTTGACAGATGGTCTTTTGAAGTGTTGATGATGATCTTAATCAATTATGGGGTAATTTTGAGACTGTAGGGAATTTTTCACTGTTTTGTAGGCTTTATTAACGTGTTTCCTATTAGGGACCAAGGTGATGAAAAATACATTCAAACTTGATCCAGCGAAGAAAAAAATGGAAAAACATCAAGAAACAAGCACACTATTGATTTGAAGTTTGTAAGATTCATCCAAATTTCAAGTCGCATGATCGTGGCTTAAAAACACGATCAATGGCTAAAAGTAGGTATCAAATCAATTGTCATGCCTAGCCCTAGAAGGAAACAATCATCTTTCGGACAAATGCACACCAGAATAACCCTGGATCATCCATGAAAGATCACCCACGTTCTACGGCAGCAGCAGGGATTCTGAAATTTGCCCAATTGCTAGGAAGGGGCAAATCAACGCACCCTATTTTCTTATTTTTTTTAATTCAATTAAATATTAATTTTCAGAAATTAGGTTTAGTTTTGATCAATCCAGCCATGTTTGGGGAACAACTCTATATATATCACGTACTATCATTGTACATGGACCAAACTTTGCTTAATAAAATTCATCTCTTCTTATCGTTGGCTCAAGTTTCAAGAGAGATAGGAAGGAGAGAGAAACTTTTAGGTCGGTAACCTTGAGATTAAGGTAAAAATCTTTCTCTTCTTTTCTCTCTTCTTCTCTCTTCTCTTTCTTCTCTTTCCTCTGAGTTTTCCTTAGAGGCCAAGCACGGCAATGGCAGTGTCATGCATGCCTCATTCTTTCTTTCCTTTCTTGTGGTTTCGCAGGTCGTGCATGGCGATGGCAACGCCATGCATGAGTTTCTTTCCCCCTCTCTTCAGTTGTTTCTATTTCTCAACGAAGTTTACAAACGATGCTGCTCATCGTTGTCCGTAGGTGTTTCCTCGACGTCCCACGTAAGCGCAAATGGCGATGCCTATTGCCGCCCGTAGGGGTCTCATCCTATTGCACGCCTATCGCAAACAGCGGTGCCTATTGCCACCCGTGAAGGGTTGCGGCAATACCTATCATCGTTCGCAAGCTTCTAGTGCCTATCGTAGATGGTGATGCCTATCGCCACCCGCGAAGGGTCGCAGCGATGCTTATAGCCGTCCGCAAGCTTCTCTCGTATGCCCTATTCCTATTTAAGATGGCAATGCTTATCACTGCCCACAAAGGGTCGCGGAGATGCCTATCGCCGTCTGCATCTCTCACACCATGTGCTTATTGCAGAAGGCGATACCTATCGCTGCCTGCGAAGGACCGCGACGATGCCTATCATCATCTGTAGGATTCTTTCATGTGTGACGATGCCTATCACCCTCCATAGGCTTTCTTCGTGCACTCGGTGCCTATCACTGTCCTCAGGATTCTCTAGCGTCCCCCACCTATCACCGTGCGCTTCACAAGAAGCTATCGCCACTTGTGGAGGGATGTGCTTCCTTCATGTGTTGCTAACGGCGATGCCTAACGCCGTCTGAAGTTTGCTGCCTTCCCCTTTCACTGTGAGCAACATGCCATCCATAGCCATGACATTGTTACTCCACGACTGTGGGTGGCGGTCTTAATGCCGTCGGGACCCTCTCTCTTCACCTCAGGTGCCTTCTTTTCATTCTCTTTTCTTCTCTTTACTCCTCATTCTTGTTTGACTGAAGGACAGACTCAATCTAGCACCATCATAGTGGTCTAGCTGTCGAGCAGTATTACCCTCGTGCTGGTCCTGAGTATCATGCCCGTCTTGCTGCGACACTAGATTAGGACAGTCATATCGACCTTGGTTTCGAGTAGTATTGTCGTCGTACCAGTCTAAGTTACCATGCCAATCTTGCTACCACTCCGAGTTGGTCACTGTACTGGTTCAGCTATCGTGCTAGGCTTGTCCCCTAATCAAGTCTTCTTCTCTTTTCTTTCTTTATTCGAACCTTCTTCTTCATCACCATAACTTCTTATCTTCTCAACCATATGAATGTGCATTTCCCTAAGACAAGGGTGGGTCCTTCGACCCACTTGTCTTGCAAGTTAACCATGATAGTGTTGTGCAGAAAACAAAGAGATTGCAGGTCAAGGGATACGATTTTGAACCACTATCTGAAGCAGCTGGGGCGCTTTCCATTGTGATCTAAGAGGGCACCAGTGTAAGTCACGGACCCAAGTGAGGTTGGTCCCCCACTCACGAATAAAATTTCTCTCTCACTAATTGGGCACCTGCCCTTGTTCTCAAGGTTCCCAAGAGAACAATCTCAGGTCTCGAGTCTTCCGAACCCAAGACACGTGTCACTCGATCACCTAGATCAGAGAGGTGAAATCGAGGCATCCGACCAATAGAACCACACTATTTCAGTAGCCCCCTAAACCATAGATCACCATAATCCATGGTCCCCATCCTATGATCCACACTCAGTAAATCCCATAGTTTTAGTAGGTATCGATTCCACACCTAGCAAATCTCATGGTTTTAGTAGGTATCCATTCCACACCTAACAAATCTCATGGTTTTAGGAGCTATCCATTCTACACCTAGCAAATCTCGTAGTTTTTATCCTACACCCTTATTAGGTCTTTAAGAGAAATAAAACTAGTTTACCTAAGGAGGGGGAAGAGGGAGGGGGAGGCTAAGGGAGATTGGGATGTGAGAGAGAGAGGCTAGGAAATCTAGAGAGAGAAAGATAGAGAGCCCAAAAAGAGAAAAAATCGGTTACCAAACCCTAGGCCTAGGAAATATTTAGCTTTTGGGATCGATGCTGGCTCTGCCACTGATTTGATAGCGGATCTACTTATTGTCGAGTAGATCTAACCTCATATCAAAATTAAATTGTCCTCACTCTCTCTATTACTTCTTTTTTTTAAATCAGTTTGTGGTGTTCAGATTTGAGGGATCTTCCTCTAAATATCTCTCCAATTTTGCATTGTAAACAATCAGCTAAGAGGACATAATTTGTGTCACTGTTTCGAATTTCGATCTATTTTGGAGAGGTATATACGAAATGGTGACATAGTCATAAACAATGTGTCATCCCCACCTCTAGAGGAATCTCATGAGGTCGAAGTCCCGCAAAAGGAGAAATTCAATCAAACACAAAACTCTACCCCTAGTGCCCTAGAAGCACCTGCTCTTCCTGACTTTGTAGAAGTGCTCATGTAAGGACAAAAACTTTTCCCAGTCATGAGACGTGCACGGCAATGGTGTAGTAGAAGAGGCCTAGCATCCTGTGTGTAGAAGAGAGAGAAGATGGAGCATCACCGCACGTGAAGTGGAGTAACGCCACGCTTGGTGGAGTAACATCGCGCGTGAAATGGAGCATCACCGTGCATGGAGTGGGTAACACTGCGTATGAAGGTGAAGAATGAGTAGCACTGTGCATGTCACTGCCGTGAGCATAGCGCCCTGTATATCACTACTGCGAGTGTAACACTGTGCATATCACTGTCGTAGGTATAAGGAGAAGATATGAACGCTGTCAGCACCGTACTTGTCATCGTCATACATGTCAGCACTGCACTTCTCAACGCCGTATGTGTTAACGTCGCACTTGTCAGTGCTATATATGTTAGCTACAGTGGATCCTACCTACCGTGGGTACTTAAGCCCTCTCCCCTCCCCTTTCAACATCTTTTCTCTTGCTTGCCTCATACTCTCTCTCTCACTCTCTCTCTCTCTCTCTCTCTCTCTCTCTCTCTCTCTCTCTCTACTCTACTCGTACTACGTACGTACGTACGTACGTACGTACGTACGTACGTACGTACGTACGTACGTACGTACGTACGTACGTACGTACGTACGGTACGGTACGGTACGGTACGGTACGGTACGGTACGGTACGGTACGGTACGGTACGGTACGGTACGG
>NW_006494789.1:4263461-4310811 GCF_000471905.2 Amborella trichopoda
TTACGTTCTAGTGTCTATATATGTTAGTCGTACACGTCGGAGTCCTACCTACCGTCGGTACGTTAACGTACCTCCTCCCTCCCCTTCCCTACCTACTCTTTCTTCTTCGTCTTCGTCTCCTACTACTCTCTCTCTCACTCTCTCTCTCTCTCTCTCTCTCTCTCTCTCTTTCTACTAAGCAATGTGAAAGTGAACTGCTGCCCTTGGAGAAGCCCTTTATTTGAGCTTGAGGAGGCCCACGAGTGGGAGGTTTGGAGACACCATGCGCATTAGGTAAGTAGGTTTAGGGTTTATGCATCAATCAATTTGGTAGTAATAGATTTCAAGGAATAAAGATGAGTAAAATGATAGAAAAAAGGGTATGAATATAGTTGCATTAAAATAATATTGAATGATTGATTGAGTATTGCAAATAAAATTGTTAAGTTTAAGGAGTAGCTCCCTTGCAAGTTAGTTTAACATGAATGAGGTTTTGCACCAAAGTTTATCTTGGCTTATGAAAGGTTATATTTTAATTGAAGCATGCCAAACTTGCAAAAAGTAAATTTTGAGGAACTTTGAGGGTTTGTTCACCGAACCTTTCAATGACCAAACAATGTCCAACTGGGCCCAAATCTATCTTGAATGAAATATATGCATGCCTACTACAATTTTTCTTTTTACGCCATGTTAGAATTGCGCATAAATCAAGAGATGTACCCCAAAATGATATGGTATGTTACTACCCACAGTTATTGAAATTTCTAGCAATTGTCACCTATATTGCGTCAAGATTTTAGCCCATCAAGCAATGTCCAATCACTTCCAAACAGCTACCATTTGAAACATCTATGAATGAACTTAAAGTTACATGTTAACCTCATTTTGAAACTCCCCATAGATCAAGAGTTATGCCCCGAATTATGAGGGCATGTCACTGTTCACAGTTGTAGGAAATCCTAGTACTGTCACTCACTTTGTGCTGAGCTTTTAGCCTACCAAATGTCGTCCAAATACCTTCAACCCACTTCCATTTTAAATATCCATGTATAAACTTCAAGTTTTATGTTTGAACCATTTTGAAATTCTCTCAGAATTGGGGAGTTACGCCCCCTAGAAGAGGGCTACGTCACCGTTACACGTCACAGAAATTTTAGTCTAATGCTCGTATTGTGTTACCTTTTACTGATTACTCACTAAGAAACCCAAGTGGCAGAGTGTTATCTTTGATAAGCGATAAGCGTGAGTGCTATGTGATAAATTTCATGTGATGAATACTAAATGCCATAGTGTTATGTGAACGGTGCTACGCAGCTATGCGTTATGTGAAAATTGATAAATACCATGCTACTGTGATTGTCCCATGACGAATGTTACATGACAAGTGTCATAATGCTAATGCTGATTGCTAAGCGTAAATGCAATGTGATAGCTTTCACATAATGGGTGTTTTATGCTAGGTGTTATAATGTTATGTGACTGCTGGATAGTTCTAAGTAAGACTCAAACGTTACATGATGAAAATTTGAATTATCTATCATAAGGCATTGCTTTAGCGTGAATGAATTAAATGCTTGAGCAAGATATGATGTCGTGATAATGACCACTATGCAATGGGACACCCATTGTAATGGGCACTGTTCTGTTATGGTGTAATACTGGCCACTACGTGATAGGGTACCCACCGATAGTGGATAACTGTTATACTGATACTGCGCGCTATGCTATGGGACACCCCTCGGTAGTGAATATTGTTACACTAAGAAAAGTGATGCCTGCAATATTCCCTAACTCGCTGAATGATAGGATGGGGTTAGGTGAAAATTGAATGGGAGGGTCACACCCCTCGAAATTTATATGATGAGACTAGTGAGTGATGCCTTGCAAAGTAAGTCTCTATCAAAAACCAGAATGCGCGCTGGGGACCGTGTGTGGGAGTATGAGGTCATTACGAAGTGGATTTACCCACTTGTCATTGCCCTTCCTCCTGAGGTACGGTAGAGGTGCTTTGCAATGGGATTGGCTTAGCCTGATGGATAGGCCCTCTACTTCGAGAGTAGGTAAACTAAGGAGTGAGTGGGTAATATTTAATAGTGAATGTTAATGCTAATTGTTGTAATGATTGAATGATAATTAACATTTGGATATGGTGCCTGTAATTGATGCATTGGTATGATTACTGATTTATATGATTGCTACATTATGACCTCTTATAATTGGAAGAACTACTTACGATTCATGAATAGACTCATTAATGCTGCATAACACCTAGATCTACTTACTGGGCTTTATAGCTCATCCCCCTGTATCTCCCCTCTTGTAGATTGATAGCGCCAAGTAGAGGGCCCGAAGCTCGTGTTTTGCAGCTGAGAATCAAAGCCATCTTTCCTTTAAGAAGAAACTTAGATCTTGTATGTGGTTGGGCAATTTAGCCTAAATTTTGTTTATTTTTACAAAAATGTAATATTCGGCCCTGGTGCCCCAGACTCAAGTGTAATATTTTGGGAAGAATTTGATGTAGTACATTTTATTAGTGCATGGATCCTTCCAATTTTAAATTTTTATCTGCAGTTAGAGTTATCGATTTTATTATTTGTCAAGGTTTGCTTTGATCACCGATATAGCGACATTGAGTCAACTCTAACCTGAGTGACATGCGCTACCTTGGAATCGCGAACCCGCACTTGGTCACCCTCCATCTAGAACGGGGTAGGGGGCGGGGGAGAGGTTGTGACAGTTATGGTATCAGAGCAGCCAGGATAGGATTCTTGGCCTAGGGGGATTTTAGAAGAATCCTGAGAATAGTGTTAGGATAGATTAGTGACTGGGTTCTCCTGTGACTAGGTTGAAGATGTCGAGGACTCGTGCCAACAATGCGAGTTCTAGCAATGAGAACACTGAGACGCTCGCCGCGTTTTATAGGACACTGGGGGCAATGACCCAAATGATGAAGGAGTCGATGCCAGCCCAGTCTACCCCCACCCCAAAGCAAAACGATAGTGGCATGCTAGAAAGATTTAGAAGGCTGGCAGCCCCAACCTTTTTGTGGCAAGGAGGAGTAGAAAAGGCCGAGAGGTAGAAGAGACAGATAAAAAGGTCCTGGATGTGTTGTACTGCTCGAATGAGCAGAAAGTCAGGTTGGGAGCCTTTATGTTGGAAGGAGAGGCCGAATATTGGTGGAACTCAGTGAAACAATCTTGGAGAGAGTTGGGAACTGAGGCCACTTGGGATAACTGACGACGTTCGACGAGAAGTACTTTCTAGACTCTGTCAGGGAGAGGAAGGAAATAGAGTTCATTGAGCTTCAAAAAGGGGGCAAGACAGTGGAACAACACGCCGCTAAATTTGTGGAGCTGTCTAGGTACATGCCTCACATTATTAACATCGAGCCCTGAAAGGAGGCTAAATTTGAGAGGGGCCTTCGGCCGTACATCAGAGGAAGGGTACTTTCAACCAACCTAAAGTCGCATACCCCATTAGTAGACTTCGTCCTAAAGTATGTGGGGGACTGCAAGGATCATAGGCCAAGGAAGGAAGGACAGATGAAGCCCGTGCCATCGAGAACCTTTAGGAAGAAGCCCCAACAATTTTCAAGGCGAAATGTTAAAGAAGGGCCTTACTAGCGTAACCTAAGGGCCCAAAAGAATTTCCCAGGCAACATAGAGAATGATCGACACCCGGTCTGCCCTCATTGCGTGAAGGACAACCACATTGTCGCCGAATATTATAGGAAGCGGAACGTGTGCCTCAAGTGTGGCAAACTCGGCCACTGAGTTAATTGCCCTATGATGAAGGCAGAGGACTGACCAAAGACATGAGGACAAGTATTTGCCCTCACCGAGCAAGAAGCTATGGTGTCTACCTTGATGATCAGAGGTACGCTTTCTATTTGTGATGCTAAGCTAAAGCTTTGATTGATCTTGGTTCCTCTCACTCTTTTATTGCATCCTTTTTTTTGCTATCTAAATGTTGAGCCCACTTGTCTTGATTTTACTCTAGTAGTATTGTAAGGACTCCAAATTTCTGAACTAAACACTCATGGTAGTAGGGAGGAGGAAGCCCATGCCCGGCGCTAAGAGAGAAGGCTATCACCATGCGTAGATTGCACTATCACCAGTAGTATTGTGAGTGCTACCACCGGCTGTGTTGAGAGTGTAACGTAGGTTGTGTTGGGTGTAGCACCAGCTGTGTTGTGAGTGCTACCTCCGGCTGTGTTAAGAGTGTAGCACCGACTGTGTTGGGTGAAGCGTCGGCTGTGTTGTGAGTGCTAGCACCGACTGTGTTGATAGAGTAGCACCGGCTGTGTTGGGTGTTGCGCCGGATGTATTGAGATTGTAGCGCTGGCTGTGTTGGGTGTAGCATCAGCTGTGTTGTGAGTGTAGCACTGCTGTGTTGAGTGTGTAGCGCCAACTGTGTTGGGTGTAGCGCCGGGTGTGTTGTGAGTGTAGCGTCGGCTGTGTTGGGTGGTCGGTTGTGTTGTGTGTGTAGCGCAAGTTGTGTATAATAGTCTAGGGAGTTCCTTATCCCTCATGTTTTCTCTCTCCCCCCATATGGACCAAGTGGCATAGGCTGCTGTACCCACAATGATGCTGGTCTCCCATACTTGTTAAGCTCATAATAATGATGTTCCCCATGCTTGGCCTTCTCTCTCTCCTCTTGCATACCACTTGTTATTTGTGTGTTGCCACTTGTCCCATGCCAAGACCACTTATCGATTACATGCTGCCCCCATATGTGATTATTTATTCACCCCACTACCCATGAAATGGGGTTTCCATCTCTCACTCACATTCACCTCTCCTCCCTTGGTCATTAGAGTTGGGCAGTCAAGGTGAAATTGGAGGAAGACTTTGAAGTTTCACAGTAGGCAAGTAGATCTAGCTTCCATGTTTTCCTACTTTTGTCTTATCTATGTTATTTAGATCATCAAATTGTGAAGTCCAAGCATGAATATGAATGTGATGGTAAATATGGGTGTGAATGTTTGACATTGAGATATGGCTGAAATGTGTACAGAACTGTGACTCTTATTCATGTGCTAAGTAAAGTATTGAAATTATCTATGATGGTTATGAATTTTTGTGGCAAAGAACCTCTGTGAGTTTATTTTAATATGGAAAAGACCTTGTTTCAATATCGATTTTAGTTAGGATGTTATTAGTCATTTTCTAAAGTATGCCAAAACTGTGAAATGGAATTCCAGGGAATTTACATACTATTATGATTAAATTTTGACTAAGTAAATGATATCCAATTGGCCTAAAGTCACCAGCATGTGAAAGATATATGAGTCTACATTTAGTTTTGTGTTTATGACTAGCTGAAATTCTTGATAGTTTGGAAGATAGGACTCGTTTTATGCATGTATGTCACTTTTAGTAGACTGTGATAATTTTCAGGAGTGTTACTTCTGTTGTAGTGAGAGTTGGACAAAGAAATTGGAGACCAAATGATACAAAATCACCGCCATTGGAAATATTTCGAAACATTCCAGTAGATTACTGTAGACAGTTTTGGTAAAAGCCCAAAATTGATGTCTCTGATGTCAAAAGGTTTGAACCACCAAATGAGGTTTGTTTTCTTCTAAACCACTGCCGTTTGAATGCGTTTTGAGAAAGCTTAAGATTACATGTTTAGCACTTTCTGAAATTCTCCCTAATTTGAGAGTTATATGATTAATTGTAACAATATGTCACTATGGACAACTTTTATAAAAACTCAGAATTTATGCCTCTATCGTAACTAATTTTGACTAACCAAAAGGGGTCCATTTTCTTCGAAACCACTACCATTTGAATTCATGAGTAAGCTTAAATTCACATGTTGAGCACTTTTTGGAAATTTTTATTGATAGTGAGTTATGGAGTAAATTTTAAATACATGTCACTGCCTTCGCTGCACAGCAAATTTCAGATAAAATATCTTCATTCTTTTGAACTTTTGAGGGGCCAAACAAGGTCCAATTGTTTTCAAAACACCCCTCCCATTTTAAACCCTCCCATTTGAAAGATAGGTGTATCTAATGTAAAATTGGTTTTGGAACCGTCTTCAAACTCTAAATGGTTCAATGATTACGACCCTAATGGTAAGCGCACGTGATTGCCTTGATGGTAGGAAATTGAGTGGTAAGGCTTAACTGAAATAATGTCACTGGTTACTATGGTACTGTCATCATGATATAGCTTAAATATAATATGCCACTATCAAGATGTGATATTGCTGCTCATGTGATATATGAATGGATACCTCCTGTGTGAATGGCGGTATCATACTGCTCATGTGATATATGAATGGATAGCTACTGTGTGAATGATGGTATCATGTTGGTTATGTGATATATGAATGGATACCTACTGTGTGATGATGGTATCATGCTGCTCATGTGATATTGTGTGAATGATGGTATCATGTTGCTTACGCGATATCTGAATGGATACCTACTATGTGAATGATGGTATCATGCTACTGATGTGATATGTGAATGGATACCTACTGTGTGAATGATGGTATCATGTTGCTCATGTGATATTTGAATGGATACCTATTGTGTGAATGATGGTATCATGCTGCTTATGTGATATGTGAATGGATACCTATTGTGTGAATGATGGTATCATGCTGCTTATGTGTTATGTGAATGGGTACCTACTGTGTGAATGATGGTATCGTGCAGCTATGTGTTATGTGAGTGGGTGCCTACTGTGTGAATGATGGTACCATGTAGCTTATGTCTTATGTGAATGGATACCTACTGTGTGAATGATGGTATCATGTTGTTTATGTGTTTTGTGAATGGGTACCTACTGTGTGAAATATGGTACCATGCAGTTTATTTATTATGTGAATGATGGTACGTACTGTGTGAATGATGGTACCTTGCTGCTTATGTGTTATGTGAATGAGCACCTATTGTGTGAATGATGATGTTGGCTGCTACCTGTTGGGAAGGGTACCTACTGTGTGAATGATGGTGCCGATAGCTGTGATGCTTATGTGTTATGTGAAGGGGCCCCTACTGTGTGAATGATAGCGCTGGCTGCTAAGATCTTTCCCTAACTCCCCATGATAAGACGTAGTTGGATATTGTGATATTGTGACTATTATGTGATTACTTGAGATGTGAGATTGACCTGAGATATATGATTACCTGAGTTATGTGACTGATTTGAGATATGTGTTTGGCTTAATGAATAGGGCTAGAGAGTGGGTTGTGTCTGTTAATTTGATTATGCTCTCTTGTTTATATGGATCTGTTGAAATCTGATACATTGCTTGTGTATCTTACACGTTATATTGTGCCTGCTCTACCATGAAAAGCATCATCCTATAATTGTGACATAATTGTGATGCATGGCACTTGTTTTATGAGCATGGCTTAGAACCTTGATCTGCGTTGTGTGATAATATTCATTAGCAAGAAAGCATGATATTGTGATCTACTTACTGAGCTTTTAGCTCATTCTTTTCTTCCACCATTGTAGATTGCCAGTTGTAGGTCGAACTCAGGCGGGCAGTGATCGTGTTTAGTGAACTGAAGTCCCGCACTAAACTAGAAGATAACCTTGTATGTGAAGCTTTGTAGTTTTGTTATTAGGCTTTGGTGCCTTGGATGAATTATAATATTCTGGATATTGTAGTTATGACGTTTGGAGAATGCATATGGATATGAATGGTTTTAGTTTATCCATCTTTTGTTATTGTTTCTTGTGGGAGTTTGTGCTTTTTCTCGTGGTTGCTTTGATTCCATAATTATGAAACGTGTTGATGCCACTCCAGCCTGAGTGACGTACGCGACCTCAGATCGCAATCCCACACTTTGCCGCCCTCCAGTTTAGGATGATAGGGGTCAGGGGTTGGGGTCATGACAGTTATGGTATCATAGCAGTCAGGATAGGATTCTTGGCCTAGAGAGTCTTAGAAGTCTCCTTTGAATAGCTCTTGTTTGGTTTAGTGATTGGGTGTTCCTATCGTTGGTTAAGATGACAAGAACTCATGTCGACGTGGAGAGTCCTAGAAATGGGAACACCGACGCGGTAGAGGAATTCATCAAGACTTTAGGGGCCATGACTCTGATAATGAAGGACCCTATGCTGGCCCCAGTTGCCACTAGCCTAGGGCATAATGAAAGTGCTCTAATAAAGAAGTTTAATAAGTTAGGGCGACCAGCCTTTACGGGACATGGAGGAGTGGAGAAAGCTGAAAGGTGGCTTAGTAAGTTGAGAAAATCTTCAGGCTTCCAGTGCTCAGATGAGCAGAAGTTAAGGCTGGGTACCTTCATGCTAGAAGGGGACGCCGAACATTGGTGGCGTTCGAGCCAGCAAGCCTAGGAAGAGGATGAGATAATACCTATTTGGGAAGGATTTTTAGAGGCCTTCAATGAAAAATATTTCCCTGAATCGATAAAGGAAAGGAAGGAGGTGGAATTCATAAAATTACAGCAAGGGAATCTGACCGTTGATCAATATGTGGCTAAATTTTCAAAGTTATCCCGATACGTGCCGCATATCATCAACACGGAGGCTAGGAAGGCAAGCAAGTTTGAGAGATTTTTGTGGCTCGATATCAGAGGGAGAGTTTTGTCGGCCAATCTTAAGGCCTTCTCTCAATTGGTGGACTTGGTTAGGAAGGTGGAAAACGATTGTGATGACTATCAACTGTGGAGAGAGAAGTAAAGGACATGGCTTCCACCCTCTAGGAGTCCACGAGGAAAGGAAAGTCGAAGGAATGGCAAGGCCCAAAAGAACTTCCAGGGCGACGTCAAGTAGAGCCATCTCATGTATTGTTCCTCTTGCAAGAAGTAGGGTCATGCAGCTTTTGAGTGCTGCCTGAAGACCATGGCATGTTACAACTGTGGCAAGTCGGGCCACCTGATTAGAGACTGCCTAACTTTTAAGGATGAACCCAAGACTAAGGGTCGGGCCCTTACACTCATCGAGGAAGGAGTTAAAGCCTCGACTTTGGGGAACTAGGAGTTTGTTTTGGTTGGAATGTAGAATATAAAGTTTTGTTAGATCTTGTTTCCTCTCACTATTATTGCAGCACCATATTTTGGCATATCTAATGAAATTTAGACCTTTACCGCCTAATTGTGCCTAAATTGTGTGCAACTGAATTGGGGGATTCTTAGAGATCCTTTTGTATGATAACAGTGCGAAACTCTTCTTGAGGGGTGCATCCTCCCCCATCTAGTGAGAGCTAATACGTGCCCAGTGATTGAAGTGATAAGTGTTTATGCTGTGACCCGTGTGATGAACCTTGCATTGGGTAAAATATGATGTGTGAAACATGGTATAATTGTAGCGAGTGCTATGAGGTTTCTTGAGCATACTGCATGACTCTAATTGATATTGTGATTTGTTAATTGCATGCTTTGAGCGTATTGCAGGGCCGGACTTTGTGATTGTTAGGTGTCTACTTTGAGCGTATCGTAGGGCCTGACTTTGTGATTTGTTAAGTGCCTACTTTGAGAGCATTATAAGGCCTGATTTTGTGATTTGTTAGGTGCCTAGTTTGAGCGTATTGTAGGGCTTGACTTTATGATTTGTTAGGTGCCTACTTTGAGCGTATTGTAGCTCCTGACTTTGTGATTTGTTAGGTGCTTACTTTGAGTGTATTGTAGGGCCTGTCTTTGTGATTTGTTAGGTGCTTACTTTGAGTGTATTGTAGAGCTTGACATTGTGATTTGCTAGGTGCTTACTTTGAGCATATTGTAGGGCATGACTTTGTGATTTGTTAGGTGCCTACTTTGAGCATATTGTAGGGCATGACTTTGTGATTTGTTAAGAGCCTACTTTGAGGGTATTGTAGGGCCTGAATTTGTGATTTGTTAGGTGCCTACATTGAGCGTATTGTAGGGCCTAACCTTGTGATTTGGTAGGTGTCTGCTTTGAGCATATTGCAGGGCTTGACTTTGTGATTTGTTAGGTGCTTACTTTGAGAGTATTATAGGGCTTGACCTTGTGATTTGTTTGGTGCCTTCTATGAGCGTGTTATAAGGACTTACTTTGTGATTCGTTATGTCACGACCCCGCTCCCTGACCCTTGTCGAAGGGCGATGAAGAGCAAGATCGCGATCGGAGGTCGCGAATGTCACTTAGGTGGGAGTGGCCCAACGCATGAAAACACAGAATCGAGAGAAAACTACGAATAAAACTAAAATAAATCCAACAATCATTAATCCAAAAATTATAGCAAATTCATTTCTTCCCAAATCAAAGTCTTTACCAGTTCGTTAAGGCACAACTGGCCCAAAAAATACACAAAATGAGGAATATATCATATCACTAAATTCACCAAAACATACTGCGGAGGTCTTGGAAGGCAGATCCTCAAACTTCTTAACCTAAGGCTTCAGGCCCTCAATCTTCCACCCACCTCGAGCACAACTGCTACCATCTTTCACTCTACAGTTATGAAATTAAGATGGAATGAACTAAAAGCTCAGTAAGCAGATCACAACCTTTGTATTTCTGGTTATCAGTACATACACGTTAACATGCTCATAGTTCATCAGAAATCATTTTTTTTTTCCTACAGAGTAAGGTCACATATCAGAGTGCCCATGATGGCCATATAAAAGAATCAAAATCAGTTAGCAAAGCATTACTTGCATATCACAGTTACAGTCAGATAATCTTACAGAATATAGAATTCAGACAAGTAGAACAGAGTAGTTAACTCCTGAAATAGAACCATTGTAATCAGGCTAAGCCAATCCCGAGCTTGAGACTTCTACCCTCATTCAAGAGTGAGGACAATGACAAGTAGAGGCCCTACTATGTAATGTCCTCACTCACGCACACATCCCCAACACACTTTGGGGTTTTTTGATAGGCTAAGGCCTTGCAAGACACTACCCTCTTACTCTCTCACCACTGGAGGACGTTACACTATAAAAGGGGTCCCGATGGATAGTGCCTAATAATCTTTGGGGGTGCAATCCTCCCAAGTATAATCAAAGCCTATCTCCCTTCCTATCATCGGGGGTCAAGGAAGGATCATGTGGCACGTCCATGCTCACACTTACAGAGTCTGATAGAATATCACACATATATCATTGTGCGACAAGTCCATGCTCACACTTACAGAGTTTGACATAATATCACATATACATCATTGTGCGGCAAGTCCATGCTCACACTTACAGAGTCTGACAGAATATCACAGATATATCATTGTGTGACAAGTCGATGCTCACACTTATAGAGTCTGACAAAATATCACATATATATCATTATGTGGTAAGTCCATGCTCACATGCACAAAATCAGAGGGCTTACTACCAATGGAGGATCCATTGTGTAGCGGTCAGAATCAGAGTTCATATAATAGAATCAAAGCCAATATAATAGAATCAGAGTTCATATAACAGAATCAAAGTTCATATAACAGAATTAGAGTTCATATAATAGACTCAAAGTCTATATAAAATAATAAGAATTCATATAACAGAATTCAAGTTCATATAAAAGAATCAGAGTTCATGTAACAGAATCAGAGTATTGATGTCATGCTTTCTAAAAATTCAGGCAGTGATGTCTAAGTCAAAACAAGGCTATAGCTTTTAGTCCATTTGGAATTTGAAGATAGTTCCAAAATTAATTTTATGTTTGACACAACTATCTTTCAATTTGGGGTGGTTTGAGCCCGATTGGACCTTATGTGGCCCCTCCAAAGAACCCAGAACAGAGACAATTAGTCTGAAATCTGTTGTGTAGTGATGATAGTGACATGTCTTTGAAATTCTGCTTATGTTTCAAAATCAAGAAGGAACCTCGACAAGTGCCCAATATGTGAATTAAAGATGACTCATGATCGGTTTCAATTGCAGGGTTTTGGGCTCAAATGGATACTTTTGGTTTGTCAAATTCAGTGGCATCAGAGGCATTAAATTTGTGCTTTTGTTACAACTGTCCACGGCGACATACCTTCATAAAATGAAGTGTAACTTTCAATCTAAGGAGAATTTCAATACATTTCCATCAACTTTTAACCCATTCAAAGATCTTTCAAATTGCTATGATTTGGTTGAAAATGGATGTCGTTTCGTTAGCTAAAATCGATAAACATAGTGGTATTAATGACAAGTCCGGGAAAACAGTCCCCAGTGACTTACCCTCTCATTTCAAAATATAACTTCATTTTTTTTAAGAAATTCAATAGTGGGCAAAAACAACATTTTATTAGGCTCGTGTATCTTTCCAACGATGGTAGTTTGAGGTAAGACTGAGGGGCGTGGGTGAGAGAAGAGGCTTAAGTAAACTCATTTTTGGGGTGGCTGGCCAAATGTCACCAAGGGGCTAAAAAATTTGAACAAGTGGCACTCGCATCAACATGCATTAAATAAGTGTCACATCCAACTCTTGCATGTCAGAGACACAGTCGGCACTGGTCCACCACACAGCCGGCGTTGGGCTCACTACCTCTTCCGGCGCTGCACTTCCCAACAGGCACTGGGCTACCGGTGCTGGACAACTCAACCGGTGGTGGCCTCTTCACTCAGCTCCAACCAGTGCTGGCCTCTCACTCCTACCCAGGAGGCACTGCACAATCCAACCAACACTACCCACAACTCTTCTTCACAGCTTGCGCTGCTCACATCCAACAGGCGTTGGGCAACTCAACCGGTGCTTGCCTCCTTCTACAACACAACCGACGCTGGACAACCCAACCGACGCTGGGCAACTTAACTGACGCTGGCCTGCTACTCCAACACAATCGGCACTAGCCTCTTCACTTAGATCCAACTGGCACTGGCCTATCTCTCCTTCCTAGCCGATGCTGACCACAACTTCTTCCCTCCTTGACCCTCCATGCATTCCAACTGGATGGGAGAAATTTGGGTCGTCATATCATCCCCCCTTAAAAAGATTTTATCCTCAAAATTATTACTCGAATAAATTGGGGTACAGTGTCCGAATTTCATTTTCTCACTCCCACGTTGATTCTTTTCGTGAATGATACTGCCATAAAACCCGGACTAGGGGAATCTCTTTGTTGCACAAAACTTGAACCCTTGTGTCTAGAATCTCAATTGGCTGCTCCATATAAGTTAAATCCTCCTTGGTTGCGATTGTCTCATACTTCAAGACACAGGACGGATCAGGCTGATACTTCCATAATAATGAAATATGAAAAACATCATGAATATTGCCAACTCGGGCAATAAGGCTAGTTGGTATGCCGCGACTCCGGCTCTTTCTAATATTTCAAAGGTTCATGAATTACGGACATAGCTTCCCTTTCTTACCAAATCTCATAATTTCTTTTATTGATGATACTCTTAAGAATACCCGATCCCTTACTTCTAATTCAAGGCCCCGTCAGCAATTATCGACATAACTCTTCTGCCGACTTTGAGCTATTTTAAGCCTTTCTCGAATTATGACAATTTTCTCTGATGTTACTTCAACAATTTCCAGCTCTAAGAGTCTCCTTTCGTTGAGTTCATTCCAACATGCCGACGATCTGCACTTTCTTTCATATAAGGCTTCAAAAGGTGCCATCTGATTACTAGCCTGAAAACTGTTGTTGTATGCAAATTCTACTAAGGGTAGGTGATTGTTCTAATTTCCATTGAAGTCAGTAGCACAGGTGCTCAACATATCTTCTAAGTTCTTAATGGTCCTCTCTGACTGTCCATCGGTCAGGGCGTGAAAAGTAGTACTAAAGGTAAGTCTTGTCCCCAGAGCTGATTGTAGACTGCTTCAAAACCTTGAAGTAAATCTAGAGTCCCTGTCGGACACAGTGCTGACAAGTACTCCATGCATCCTTACTATTTCCTTGACATACAGCTGATCCAATTTATTAAGGGTATAAGTAGTGTGGACTGGTAAGACATGTGCAACCTTAGTCAATCGGTCCAATTTAACCCAATCCTGATCTTGGCAAACCGGATACAAAGTCCATGGTGATGTGTTCCCACTTCCATTCAAGCACAGGTAAGGGTTGTAACAGTCCAACCGATCTTTGGTGCTCAGCATCCTTCACTTGCTGATAGGTCAGAAATTTAGAAATAAATTGTGCCACATCTTTCTTCATGTTATTCCACCATAAGGTCTTCTTTAAATCTTGATACATTTTTGTGCTTCCTGGGTGGACAGTATAACAAGAGTGGTGCGCTTCCTCTAGAATAGCTATTTTTATATTCTCGTTGCTTGGGATGCATACCCATTCTCTAAATCTTAACAAATCATCAGTACCGATAGAAAAATCTCCTTTTCCTTTCTGTTTTAAGTCTCCCAGAATTTTACTCACCTGAGGGTCTGCCTTTTGGGCTACCTGGATCTGTTGAAAGAGTTGAGGTTCCACCCTTACACTTGCAATTATGCCTTCCTTGGAACTAGAGAGTAAGATCAGGCGCCACTCCACTGCATCCTCTACTAGTTTCATTTCTCATACCATCAAAGATGCCACTGATATTGAGGGTTTCCAACTCAAAGCGTCGGCTACTACATTTGTCTTGCTTGACTGGTAGTTGATGGTGCAATCATAATCATTCAGTAGGTCCATCCACCTCCTTTGTCTCATCTTCCAGTTGCCTCCCACCCGGGATTCTTCATCTTCCCTTTCTATCCTCATGGTCAGATCCACTAAAGTGGAAAAGGTCTTTAAATCGGCTGATATCACCCCCCTCCTTATTTCTGGCCTGAGCCTCTTTCAAACTTTCTAGCCTTCCGCACCTCGGTATTAATGATGTGTGGTGTATACTTCAACAACTCAGCAAATTTAGCTGTGTACTGCTCCATGGTTACATTCCCTTGGTGCAGCTAGATAAACTCCACTTCTTTCCTTTTCCTCACATAATCAAGAAAGTACTTTTCATTAAGGCTTCTAGGAAATTCTCCTAAGTCATCTCAATCCCTGATCTTTCCCAAGATTGTTCGACCGAGCCCCACCAGTGTTCAGCATCCCCTTCAAGCATGAAAGTGCCTAGTCTTACTTTCTGTTCATCAGTACAGTTTAAAGCCATACTTTCTCTCGACCTTTTCTACTCCCCCAAGCCCCACAAAGGTCGGAGAAGTCAACCTCTTAAACTTTTCCAATAAACCACTATCGTTCGAATCAGGGGCAGGGGTAGATGGAGCCAGCACAGCTTCCTTCATCATCTGTGTCATGGCCCTCAAGGCCCTGAACAACTCTTCGAGGGCATCAGTATTCTTGTTACAGAAGATGGCATTGTTGGCCCTCGTCCTCGGCATCTTCAACCTAAGACACAAACATTCAGTTACTATTCTACTCAAACTATTCTAAAGACACTTCTAAGCTCCCTAGGCTAAGAATCCTATCCTGGCTACTCTGATACCATAACTGTCACGACCCCGCTCCCTGACCCTGTCGGAGGGCGATAGAGTGTGGGATCGTGACCATAGGTCACCAATGTCACTCAGGTGGGAGTGGCTCAACGCATGAAGACACGAAATTGAGATCAATCCACGAAAGAAAACTAAAATAGATCCAACAATCGTTAATCCATAAAGTACAACCAATTCATTTCTTCCCAAATCAAAGTCTTTACAAGTTCATTAAGGCACTATTAGCCCAAAAAATACACAAAATGAGGAATACATCATATCACTGAAATCCCCAAAACATACTGCGGAAGTCTTGGTAGGCGGATCCTCAAACTTCTTAACCTCAGGCTTCAGGCCCTCAATGTACCACCAACCTCGAGCATGCCTGCTACCACCCTTCGCTCTACAGTTATGAATTAAGATGGAATGAGCTAAAATCCTAGTAAGCAGATCACTACTCTACACATCCCCAGCATGCTTTACGGTTTTTTGATAAGTTGAAGCCTTACAAGACACTGCCCTCTTACTCTCACACCATTAGAGGACGTTACACTACCAAAGGGGTCCCCATGGATAGTGCTCAGAAATATTAAGGGTGCGACCCTCCTAAGTATAATGAGAGCGTAGCTCCATTCATATCATCGAGAGTCAGGGAAGGATCATGTGGCAAGTCCATGATCACACTTACAGAGCCTGATAGAATATCACATATATATCATTGTGCGGCAAGTTCATGCTCACACTTACAGAGTCTGACAGAATATCATATATATATCATTGTGCGACAAGTCCATGCTCACTCTTACAGAGTTTGACAGAATATCACATATATATCATTGTGCGGCAAGTCCGTGCTCACACGTACAAAATAAAACGACACACTACCAATGGAGGATCCATTGTGTAGCGATCAGAATCATAGTCCATATAACATAATCAGAGCACTTATAATAGAATCAAAGTTCATATAACAGAATCAAAGTTCATATAACAGAATCAGAGTTCGTATAACATAATCAGAGTTCATATAACAGAATCAGAGTTCATATAACATAATCAAAGTTCACATAACAGAATCAGAGTTCATGTAACAGAATCAGAGTATTGATGTCACGCTTTCTAAAAATTCAGGCAGTGACATCCAAGTTAAAACAAGGTTATAGCTTTCAGTTCACTTGGAATTTTATGATTGTTCCAAAATTAATTTTATGTTAGATACAAATATCTTTTAATTAGGGTGGTTTGAGTACGATGGGACCTTATTTGACACCTCCAAAGAACCAAAGAACAGAGACACTTAGTCTGAAATCTTTTGTGCAGTGAAGACAGTGACATGTACTTGAAATTAAGAAGGAACCTCGAAATGTACCCAATATATGAATTAAAGATGACTGATGACCGGTTCCAATGGCAAGGGTTTGGGTTACAATGGATAACATTGGTTGGTCAAATTCAGTGACATCAGAGGCATTAAATCTGTGCTTTTCCTAAAACTGTCTACAGTGACATACCTTCATAAAATGATGCGTAACTTTCAATTTAAAGATAATTTTAAACCATTTTCTGCATGCAACTTTTAACACATTCAAAGATCTTTCAAATGTCTATGGTTTGGCCGAAAATAGATGTCGTTTGGTGAGCTAAAATCAATAAACACAGTGGTATTAATGACAAATCCAAGAAAACAGTCCATAGTGACCTACTCTCTCATTTCAAAATATAACTTCATTTTTGTAAAGAATTTCAACAGTGGGCAAATACAAAATTTTACTAAGCTCGTTTATGTTTCCAACGGTGGTAGTTTGAGGTCAATCGAACTCCATTTGACTGTTCAAAAGCCGCATTCAAGAACATGCATATTTCTGGAATTTCACGGTTTCATTTAATATGTGTCAAGAATGCATTCCACAACCATCATTTCATAATGAAGAACATGATAACCTCCATTCTCTCACAATGTGAACACACATAACGTGCATTTCTTACATAATTTAAGAATCACAACTCCATTCTTACATTCATCAATATTATAGAACAAAAACCCCATATTTCCATTGAAAAAGGCGTAAGGTTTTTCTGTATTGCATACACTTTTATTGCTCCTTCATATGCCTAAGTTTTCATGCATTCCCATGACTGCAATACAAGGGTAATTGGTCCACTTACCAAATTAACCTTTGCTAACAGCTCTCACCCAACAGTGGCTGCTCACGAAGTCTCTCTTCCACTTTGTGTCTTATAGAGAGAGAGAGAGAGAGAGTGAAAGAGGTAAGACTGAGGGGCGTGGGTGAGAGAAGAGGCTTAAGTACTCTCATTTTTGGGGTAGCTGGCCAAGTGTCACCTAGGGGCTCAAAAATCTGGACAAGTGACACTCTCATCAACATGCATTAAACTAGTTTCATTAGTTAGATGCCTCGATCTCGCCCTCCAGATCTGGATGATCAGGCGACACGCATCTCAGGTTTTAAGGGAAGACCCGTAATGTTTTTGAGATTGCTCTGTCGAGAACCTTGTTTGAGAACGAGGGTAGGTGTTACCAATCGGTGAGAGAGGAATTTTAATGGTGGGTTCGGGACTTACTCGGGTTGGCTCTCATGGGTGCCCTCTTAGATCACGAAGAAAGTCCCCCCATAATGAAACTGGTTTGAAATTTCCTCCCTTAGCTCATATTCTTCTTATTTTCTGCAATTACACACATATATGGCAAAGGTTGTAAGACGGGTGGGTCAAACCTCACCATTTTCCTCTTTGATGAACATACACAA
Source organism: Amborella trichopoda (assembly GCF_000471905.2). Next base: position 4,281,499 of record NW_006494789.1, read on the forward strand.
GCAGACACATTAAAAAAGAAGAAGCGAAGAAAGGCGAGAGAGAGAAGAGTACGATTGAGCACGCTGGAATGTATTTGGCCTGACGTAGTAGTAAAACTGGCTCGATACTAAGACCGGCTCACGGGATTACTACTAAATGTCATTATCAATACCAACTAGCTAAGCACGATGGTCAGTCGGTAATGGCAATAAAATGGGCCAAGCATCCTGGCACAACAATATTATGATTAGAAGACAGGCCTTCCATGAGAGGCTAACCTCAATCCCTCTTAGTCGAACGAAAGAATAGCAGAGTGGTGGTTATGAGGGAAAGAATGAAGTAAGAGACGAAGGGAATAGATCGAGGGGGGGAAGAAAAGACAAGAGGATAAAAGAGAGAGGGAAGGAATATACGGTTGGCACTAGACATTGTCGACTGCTTCAGAAGAGAAAAGAGAGAAAAGACAGCCGGCGCTAGGATTCGCCAACTATCAGAAGAGAAGAGATGGCCCTAGAGTTGTGCCACTTGTAATGGGAGAGAAGCAAGAAAGAGAGAATGAGCTAGAGCTAGGCTTCGTCAACTGTGACAAGAGAGAAGAGAGAAATCCAAACGGTGCTAGAGTTCACCGATTGTTAGGGAAGACAGGAGAGAAATCTAACTGACACTAGGGTTCACCGACTACTAAGGCAAATACGAGAGAGAAATCCAACCAATGCTAGGGTTCGCCGACCGTTAGTGAAGGGAGGAGAGGGAAATCCAACCAACGCTGGGGTTCACCAATTGTTAGGGAAGAGAGGAGAGAGAAAACCCACCTGACGCTAGGGATGAAAGAAGAAGAAGAGAGGGAAAACCCCTCCTAGTTCTAGGGATGAAAGAGAGGAGAACCAACCGGCGCTAGACTTGCCTCAATTGTAATGAGGAGGAGAGAGAAAGATGAGAAAAAGGGAGGAGAGAGAATGATGAGAAAAGGGGAGGAGAGAGAAAATTACCTGCCTAAAGAGTACCGACCCTTTTCTTCTCTCTCCTCTTTCTCTTTCCAAGATGTACTCACAGGCTCAAGCAAGAATGGAAATTTCTATTAAATCATCAAAGAATGAATCGAGCGTCCTTTTACAATGAGGCAGTGCCTATTTATATAGAATTGAGTGCAAACATAGGTGAACACTTAAAAGTATCCCTAATTGAAGGTAACCAAAATTTATTTGAATTTAAAGAAATTCTAAAAATGGGTGCAAAAATATTGTTTTGCCCCTGCCTAATAATGCATGAAATTCCAAAAAATTCCTTGCTGCTACTCGAGATCTTGCATGATTCCATGGTTGACTCGGGGGTGTTCTGATGCCCATTTGATCAAAAGACTATTGTTTTCTTGTAGGGCTCAGCATAGTGATCATTTTGATACCAACTTCGAGCCATGAATCATGTTTTTGAGCCATGATCACGAGACTTGAATCTTGTATGAATCTTGAAAACTTCGGATCGATTGTGTGCTTGTTTCTTGATGTTTCTTCATGATTTCTTCATTGAATCACATTGAGCATGCCATCACTATCGCGTTGCAACAAACATAACTCGGTTTTGTGTCTAGATGAAGATTTGTCGTCTTTAAGTTTTTTGTCAGAATCTTGAAATCGGATGGCCGAAATTTACAATAGCTTTGATGCCTTCGTGTATGAAATCCAATCGTTCATCATACATCAGGTTCGGACCAGAGATAGCCTCGGACCTCACGCACATAATGCAATTGGTTTCATGTCGATTGGGTATGCGAGCATTGTGATCCTGCTGCTCGAACGAAGCATGCTGCCGCTGAATTTTTTGCAATTTCCTTCATGGATTAGCGAATTTTCATTTAGTTTTTCTCCCTGCTCGAACATCATTAGGGGGTGTACCACATATCAAAACGCTCATCTCGACGAGATGAACACGCTCAAAAAATTTGAGAGCAGTTCGACTCGGGTCAAGTGAGATATGGGCCCCAAAAGTGGCTGCTTGTGGCTGTGAAAACAGCCACCTTTAATGGTGTTTTGTGGTGTGAGGCCACACAGGAATAGAGTGCGGCCCCTCTTGTTTCAATGTTTTGCTAATATTTTTATCTTGAAGTGTCCGATAAAGCCAAAACGTGGCCCGAAGGCTTTTCAACCATTTCGAATCCAATGGCAGTGGTTTCATAGTGATTTGAGACATCAAAAAAGTAGTTCCTGTTGTAGGGTCCATTTCAGGATGCTAGGGGCCAATTTTTCGAAATTTGTTTCTCTGTGTTCACTGCCTTAGACATGTCTGATCATAATGAAACATGGCAGGTGGCCTTTTCGAGTTCTTATACAGATATTGACCATTTCTGGCGCTATTCTGAGAATATCGAGAATTTCCACTGTTTTATAGGCTTTATTGATTTGCTTCCTACCAAGGACTAAGATGCTGAAAAATACGTTCAAATAGCTAGCCCCACCGAATGTTGTGCTTCAAGAGAAGTGAGAAGGACAATCATTTGAAAAGTTTCCTTTGCCTTTTACTATTTTCTTTCCTAGCCACAGGACCACATGCACGTCGAGGAGATTCACATAAGGTTGCAACTAAGATGCTCAAACGTAGGGATGCATTGTTCATGGGTCCATCCGTGGAGACTTTACGAGGAGAAGAGACAAATTGGCGGCACTGTTTGCAGCTACACCACATTTTCTTTTGACGATTGAAGTACCACTATGGGTCTTGTCCACCGAGTCCAGTCGAGGGCAGGTTCTATTAGCCAATCCTGAAGGTCTGGTCGTGCCAGCTAGGCGAGTTGACGTCTCTAGAAGGTTCCGCCCTAGCTTTGTTAGTTTCCTGCCTTGACTAGGCTACTTTGTCACCTAGCCTTATAGAGAGAGAGGTTCATAATAGAAGAAGGAGAGGGCATGCACATTTCATGCATGGGGGGAAGGTCCATAAGAGAGGGAGAAGGCATGCACATTTCATGCATGGGGAGAAGGTCCATAAGAGAAGGAGATGGCATACATATTTCATGCATGGGGAGAAGGTCCATAAGAAAAGAAGAAGGCATGCACATTTCTTGCATGGGGAGAAGGTCCATAAGAAAAGGTGAAGGCATGCACATTTCATGCATGGGGAGAAGTTTCACAGAAAAGGACAATGCATGCACATTTCATGCATGGGGAGAAAGTCCATAAGAAAAGGAAAAATCATGCACATTTCATGCATGGGGAGAAGGTCCTTGAAGAAGGATGTTGACTGGGCAGGTCATTACCCAGCTTTGAAGAAGGATGTTGACTGGGTAGGTCGATACCTAGCTTTGAAAAAGGATGTTGACTGGGCACGTCGTTACCCAACTTTGAAGAAGGATGTCGACTGAGCGAGTTATTACCTAGCTTTGAAGAAGGATGTCGATTGGGCTACCTGTTCACCCATGACTGGAGAAGGGTGTCGACTGGGTTACCTGTTCACCCAGGACTAAAGAAGGAAGTCGACTTGACTACCTGTTCACCCAGGACTAAATAAGGATGTCGACTGGGCTACCTGCTCACCCAGGACTGAAGAAGGATGTCGACTGGGCTACTGTTCACCCAGGACTGAAGAAGGATGTTGACTGGGCTACGTGTTCACCCAGGACTGAAGAAGGAAGATGAGGGATTATTTTAACATCTACACACTGTTGGATGTCTTGATGATGAAGGGAGTGCTCGCTAAGGCCGTCTATGGAAGCGAATGTTGCATCAAGATGATTTTATTTCTCTGAGTGCCCTTTACAATTTTTCACATAGAATGGGGAAGCGGCGTCGTAGAGACGGTTTTCACCAACTTCTTTTTATTTGGAGCTCTTTTGCCCAAGACCTTTTGGCCATGTCCATCCTTTTTTTGCATTTTTACTCACGATGCCCTTTCAAGTTTTCACCGTGCCCATTTTTTTATTCACATAACTCTTTTACTCATGGTTTCATGACCATGCCCATCCATTATTTTTACTCATAACGTTCCCTTGTTTGGGTATACACCATACCCGTTATTCTTTTCTCTTATTTTTTTGTTTTCATTTTTTTTCCTTGTGAAGGCATATTTTAAGGTCATGCCTTCAGGACCTACGTAAAGCAGTTTATCGTCATGCGGCCAGGACGTGTACTATAGTTTAAGGTCATACGGCTGGACCATGATGGTGATTAATGGCAGTCTATGAAGGGAATCGAGTGAGTATGGTAGTGGTTTGACTCACTTGAGGAAATGGCTTGAGGCTACCTATGAAGGATGGATAATGTATGAAATGTGAGTCGACATTTTTGGTGAGCCACTAACTTACGAGTTCGGATGACGAGATGGTTTGCTGTTTTGTGAGCAAAGGTGAAACTCATTGTGGAATGATATATGGTGATAAAGTGAATGGACACACTAGGGTGTTATGAAGGTGGCACGCGCACACTAACAGGTAGGTTAGGGAAGGCGAGCATTAAAATGCATGTGTAAGCATGTGCGCGTACGTGGGGATAAGTTTATGGTCATACCTCCTAGACCTATGCAAAGCAGTTTATAATCATGGTACTAGGACATGCACTTTGTTTTAAGGTCATACTATTGCAATTTAAATTCATACAACTAGGACTGTGCAGTTTAAGGTCATGCAACTAGACCTCCGCTACAGTTTAAGGTCATATAGTTTGGACCATGGTGTTGAGCTTTTATCGTCATGTGACTAGGACGTGCACAATGGTTTAAGGTCATACAACTGGACTGTGGTCATGCAGTTTAATGTCATATAACTAGAACTGTGCAAATTAAGGTCGTCCAACTAGACCTCCGCTACAGTTTAAGGTCATATAGTTTGGACCATAGTGTTGATCTTTTATCATCATGCGACTAGGACATACACTATGGTTTAAGGTCATACAGCTGGACTGTGGTCATGCAGTTTAAATTTATATAACTAGGATTGTGCAGTTTAAGGTCGTGCAACTAGACCTCTGCTACAGCTTAAGGTCATATAGTTTGGACCATGGGGCTGAGCAGTTTAGGGTCATGCAGTATGGACCGAGCGAGTCAAGGTCGTGCAACTAAGCCTCAGCTATCGTTTAAGGTCATAGATTTGGACAGAGCAGTATAAGGTCATGCAACTAGACCTCTGCTACAGTTTAAGGTCATATAGTTTGGGCCATGGAGTTTAGGGTCGTGCATCTAGACCATTGTGTGGGTCGTCATGTAGGTGAAGCTCCTTGGGGAATAGGTCTGTGGATAGAAATCTGACTCCTTGGGGACAAAATGGTTAAGGCCATACACAAGTAGAGGGATCAAATGGAAATGGCGACCTGTATGACCAACAGAGGAGGACTTCACTATGGTTAGAGGGGGTAAGCCTATTCTCTAGGGTGAAAAATGGGACTCTATGGAGAATTAACTTATGACAGGTAACTCGACTCCCTGGGAATAAGGTAGCTTGGTGTGAAGCTGACCCACTGGGGATTGTAGGGGTAAACATGATGCCATCTCCACAAGGGATAATGAGTTGTGGTATGGGTGTGACTCCTACTGGGGGATGAGGGGCGACTCTTGACTTAATTGGAGATGTTACGATTTGGGTGCAACGGCCTAGGTGTATGTCCACTAAGCATGACACATCACGGCTTGGGTGTAACTCTACTAGGGATATCGGTAGGGCATACACTGCTCCAGCCAGGAGTTGGCGACAATGGGTTGTTTGTAATACAACCGACACCAGGTGTAGTGATCATGGTTTCTTACTAATGTCCAACAGGCGCTGAGCTCTAAAAAACACAATTGGTGCTAAGGTGGTTCAAAACTCACCTAGTGCTAGTCAACCGACGCTAGGGTTGTTTTGAAACTCACCGTACTGGTCAATCGGTGCTAAGGTGGATTCAAATTCACTCAGCGCTGGGCAATTGGTCGATGAAAGTTACCTAGGGCCTTGAGTCAAAGCCCGACCCGACTCACCGTCGCTTAGCTTTCCTTAGATACGACAAGAATTCTCAATTCGTGAGGGGCATCTGAGGGCAGTGTGGTCTATATAAGTGGGTAAAACCCTATTTTTTCCTCATTTTTCACCAAGGGTAAAAAAAAACTTAAGAAAAAGTTTTCTTTAACGGTGAGGAAAGGGTGGTCAGTTGAAGTTCTGGTGAGTAGTAAGACTTCAGTAGATGTTTTGCAGGGAAGGTTCTTTGGCAAACAACAGGATTCCGGTGATTTGGCAGGGAAGACTTTCAGTGAGCAAACTTTGCCAAGAATTCAGTGAAGTCGCAAGGAAAGTAGCGAGGAAAGGAGAGTTCAGTTTTTTGGGAAAAAGAAGAGGTTCCAGCTGCAATTTTTCAGATAGAAGAGGTGGGAAACATCGCAGTGAGTATTTCCGTATGTCTTGGGAGTTTTCTAAAAAATTTTAAGAGGTTTCCCAGTGTTGGGGTAACTTTTCGACACTGTTCGTGGTGTTGCAGGCGTTTTCGGGCACTTAGGGGAAGTTTGGAGAAGTTTCCCGGTGAGGTTTTGGTGAAGTCCAAGCCAAAAAGATGTAGGCGGGAAATTTTTTTCAGTGAGTTTTTGGCCGTGTGTTAGAAGTTCCGGTGAAAGGCAAGCAGTCACAGGAGGTGAGGCATACGATTGTAGGAGGTGAACCGTTGTGGGGAAGGCATATGGTTGCTGGAGGTGGACCGCCGCCCATGGATATTGTGTGATCATTAAGAGGATGCGAAACCTAAGCTTTAAAAAATGAGGAGTCTTGAGAGGCAAATAGTCACAGTAGGGCTAACGCTAACTAAAGTTCAACTAGCGCTAAGGTAACCGGCACTGATGATTTGGACTGCTGATACAACCAGTGCCGACCCTCGAGCAAAGAAGCCAGAGTTAGGGGTTGGGCACACAACCGATGCTAACCTCTAGAGGACCCAGCCGGCGTTAATCAGCACGTGTGGCTTGTCACGATGTGGAGAATGACACTTGCATGTGTCAATAAGTCATGTGCGGGGTTTGCGACGTTCGACGATGAGCTACATGCGGTGATGTTCATGGGCCGGCAAAGAGTGATGAAGGATGTGGCATGGGCTGTGGTACCTGTTGGAAACCAAATTCAGCAGTACGACAGTGGGGTCCATGTTGTTCTATGGAAGGGCCTCCATTGTGAATAGGTAGTGCTTTCCATTATAGGCCAGCTCCTTGTCAGGGGAGCCCATCTTGTATGTTTGATATACATGTCGAGTGGACCTACGTCGTATGTTCGATATACATGTCAGATGAGGTCTCTGGCTTGTATGTTCGACATACATGATGGATGGACTGAGGCTATCTTCTTGGAGTGGCTCTGCTTTGTCTTCTAGCCTGTAACCATCCCCTTACTCGTCAGATGAATTAAAGCTAACTCTCCAAGTGGTTTCACTTCTTCTTCATGAGGAGGGTTCCTTTGGTGGATTTGCTTCTTCTTCATGAAAGGGGCCTCTTTTTCGTGGGTTTGCTTCTTCTTCATGAGAAGGGCCTTACTTCCATGGGACAGGCATTTGTTTCTCCTATAACCGTGTTGTTACTCTCAGGTGCAAGAGCAAAAGTAACAGTTTTGGTTTGTAATCGTCCTCTTATCCTCAGACTCACGAGACTTGTAACCTCCCTAGTACTGTGTTTTTGTAACTTATAACTCTCTTTTTTTTTTTTCTATAATAAAAAGAGCTAGCTTTTTTTTTTGGACTATCTTGCTTGTTTTTGTGTTGAGTCCCTTTCTTTTGAATACACATCATGGATAGTACTTCTTTAGGTATCACCCATTGATAGGGGGCATCGCCTCCTTTCCATCAGGATGTGCTAGTATATAGGCTCTGTTGGGCGAGACCTTTTTTACTATAAATGGGCCTTCTCACTTAGGCTCAAACTTCCTTTTACACCGACCATGCATAACAATAGGCCTCTTGACAGCTAAGACTAGATCACCACGGGTGCACGAGCGAATCTTGACAGACTTGTCGAAAGCCCTCTTCATTCTCCCTTGATTGAGTTCAACGTTCTGTTGAGCCTTTGGCCTTTTTCCATCGAGTGAATCCAATTCTTGATACCTAAGTTGCACTCTCTCATCTTTAGTTATTCCTTGGTGAATAGCCACTCACAGTGAAGGGATTTGTATTTCAAGAGGTGAAACTGCTTCACCCCCATAGACCAGAGACTAAGGAGTGGAATCAGTAGATTTCTGGGTAGTAATACGATAAGCTGATATTTCTTTGGGAAGCTTCTGATGTCAGTTCTTCTTTGTTTTTGATACTGAATTTCTTAAGACATTGCACAGAGTCTTATTCAGCTAATCCATTTGCCTCGAGGGTGGTACATAGTTAAGTACCTCAATTCGAAACCGAGCTGATTAACTAAGCGCTCAATGTGATGACTTCTAAATTGCGAGCCGTTGTCAAATATAATCCCGTTGGGCACTCCGAATCGATATATGATATGATGTCGAATGAAGTAGGCCACCGTCGTCCCAAGAACCCGCTCAAGGGGAACTGCTTCAGCCCACTTAAAGAAGTAATCTATTGTGGCTAGGATAAAAATATGGCCCATTACGGAAGGAGGGTCAATAGGCCCTATAATGTCCATACCCCCATTGTGAGAAGGGCCATGACGCAACTGTAAGGTGTAAGGGCTCTGGAGTCTCCTTCCGGATCCCTGAGGGGGTGTTTGGACCGCCCTCTCTAATTCGTGAGCAATCTTAGCTTGATGGACTGCCTCACGATTCAGGGACTTGAGCTTACTTCTCCCATGGTAGACTTCCCAAGACTGGGAGGTTGAGGGTTTCGAAGGGTTCAGTGCATGCTTGTGAAGGGCATGTAGTGTGGCCTCCCCTTGAGCGGGAGTGACGACTTGAAAGTGTTCTGGGAGGATGGCACAAACGATGTGGCCTTGCTGGATTTTCTTCGCGACTATAGCTTCGAATCGTGGCCCCATACTTGATGATATGGGCACCAGAGCTTTTTCGTACCCTGGGCAAGATGCCTTGGCTACCTGGTGGGCTTGGGAGTGACAAGACCCTATCGGAGCATTGCCTCGGAGAGGGCCTGCAGAGGGTCCTGCTCAGTGTTTCCCCGGTCTTGTGTCAGGAGGTCTTCTTGCATAGCTGGAGCTGGGATTGGAGGATATCTTTCTGAGTTACCTTAAACTTCCTGACACTGCTGCATCTTCTCTGCTAGAAGCTTATGGAAGCCAGAGCACTTGTTGATGTCATGTCCTCGTATCAGGTGATATGCGCACTAGATGTTCTCGGTCCCTAGAGGCAAGAACTTGGGCTGCCTTGTCGGCTTGGGAGTGATGAGTCCTTCTTCGAGCATTATGGAGAAAAACGCATGGAGAATAGTGGGTGTCTTGTCACCCTCTTAGATCGTGACTATGTGAGAAGCCTCAGTTGCCCCGAACACTTTCTTCAACTCTTCGAGCTTTATTAGACCCTCGTTGATAAGGGCTTCGATAGTGTCGTTGAGCTTATAGCAGTCGTGAGTAGGGTGGCCTACTCTCCTGTGATAGGCACAGTACTTCTCATTCGTCTCTTCCCCAGCTGACTCTGCAATATTGGCCTCCGGCAGCTGGATCATGCTTTGTTCTAAAAGCAGTCAAAGCATTGCAGAGTCCACTCCTTACCTTATTCAAGTGTTGGGCTCAAAAATCGTTTTGCTTAGTACTTTTAGGAGGCGGGACGCTGTTATAAAACTGCTGTTCGCCTCTAGTTTGAGGCGTCTGTGCCTTGGAGAGGTCCAGAGTCTGAGGGACCGTGCTCTTTGTGTCAATCATGGTGAAGGCCATGCTAATCATTGCCTTTTGGTTGCCCCGATTGTTGGAGCAAGAGTTTGAATCGGAGGTTGCTGACAAGGGCTGCCATGATGCTTAAACAACCCCTCAATACGAAATGCCTTAGAGATGAGCTATAACAAGGAGGGTGGATTGTAGGCCTTGACATGCAGGGCAATCTCAAGAAGCATGTTCCGTATGCAGGGCTGGATCGCTTCCTTCTCAGTCATGGGAGTAGCGTGGAAGGTTGCCAACTCTCTGCATCAGGTGATGAACTTGTCAATCGGCTCACCAGGGTCTTGCATTAGGGTGAGGAGTTCGGTGGTCTTCACATTCCTTTGGACTTCGTAGAAGCGTTGGTAAAACAACTGCACCATCTCTTGCTACGTGTGTACTGAGTTGAGAGGCAACCAGCATACTACTGGAAGGCTGGCCCTTCAAGAATTTCGACAAACTAGAAGAGGAGGAGTCGTCTGTCAGTTACCGTCTCTTGACAGGCCACCTGGAAGTGAGCAGTAAGCTGGTGCAGAGATATAGTACCATTGAACAGGGGAAGCTTCCCCTTTTGATAGTTCAGAGGGAAGGGTACTTAGTCAATGTACGAAGGGTATGGCTTCTAGTAGAGCGATGTCTCTTGCATGCCTGGGACCTTGTTCTTGAGGCTATGGGCCACCATAGCATCTATGTCAGATTGGGAGACCCCACGGGAGGCAGAACTGTCTTGATAGACTGGTGGGGGATTTTCTTTGGAAATGTGTCCTCACCGATCAGGGAATCGATCTCGTGGTGAGAGGAAGTGGGCTTGGAGGCTTTTAGGCGTTCCATCTTTTCAAGGATGGATTGCATCATTAACTTGAACCTAGTCATTCTGTCCTCCTGGGCTTCGTCTGGGTCATTGATCTCCATGATATAGACCGTCTCCTCTAGGAGGTCAAAACCAGGGGGAGGAATGGACCACCAGGGTCGGCGAGTCATGAGTGGCAAATCAGTCTTCAGGGGCTTGCGCCAATTGGATTCCAACCTTGTATGTCCATCTTGTGAGGGCTGGTTTTTGACGGTCTTGGGACCATGGCTTCTGGGCAGTGATGACCCAGCAATACTCTTGGACTCGCTCAGGTTTTGGAGTTTGAAGAGGGAAAAAGGGATTACGAGGTAGGGGTCATCAAGGGTGGTGACCTCCACTCCCTTGGAGGCTTCTTTGGTCAGGATCTGAAGACCACTCTTCTGCTTAATCCTAAAACGGCTGTGGACTTCATTCCAAGATTGAGCCTGAGACCTAGTCAGCCCTACCTTCTTTGAACATGCAAGGGCCGTGTCTATGAGTTGGAGTAGTGAGTGGGGTCCAAGGACATAAGGCAGCATGGGTTTTGCCTTTGAACATCAGGTCGTTGCCCCAAGTTCCTTTGTGGGGCTCATGTGCAAGGCTGACCTGAGGCTGGCTCAAGATGATACTCTTAGGGAAGACCTTTGAGTACCAGGGTTCTAGGTGCTTGAATGGTGTCGAGCGAGTGACAGAGGAGGTAGTTGGTTCATGACTCCACCTGAGTCTGGACTGGGGAGGAACCTGCAAAAGCGGTCCATGTGCACCTTTAAGGTCAGTCGTTCGGGTGACTTGGGGTTCAACCTAGGCTCGGCCAATTGGTTCGACCTTGGGAGGTCGAAACCCACGAGCTTGTGTTTGTGAGGGACGAGGCAGAAGCTCATATCTCACAGAGTGGAGCCGTGTGTGTTGGGAGGGAGGACGAAGCGGTCGACCCTCGTGTGCTTCAAATGGCATAGAGTTAGCGCTGCCCCGAGCTGTGGAAAGCAAATGCATGACGCACGCAAGGTTCGGCCCAAGAAGGCTTAGCCCTTGATGAGAGCCCAAGACAACGTGGGGGTTGCCCCGAGGTGTGGCTCGAGTGGATGGACCACGAGTCCTTAGGCGTGTGCAACAGGTGGAGGCTGCAGGATCTCCACCTTGGTGTGCCGAGCCTCTAAGTCTAGAGTTTCGGAGAGGTGAAAGATTATAGGCGTTGCCTTGCCTTGCGGAGAACCTTAGGAGCGACGACGACTTGCTTGCCTCCCGCGAAAGCGGTTAGGGCAGCCTTTCGGCGTGCCCCAGTAATATGACCGGCAAGAGACTTGCCAATAGCAGGGTGCATGCTGTGTGCGGTGGCAGACGTGCCACCGATGCAAGGTGCCTAAGTGGAGGGTCCACCAGGGCAAAGAAGCGAGGAGTCAGGGACTTTTAAGTCCCCTCTCACACCGACCCAGGCAAGAACCTAGGAGCCCGGACTATGAGTCGTTACTTAACAAGAGACTAGGGAAGGAAGCTTGAGCAGTTCACCTCCCTGGGATAGTCATGAGTGCAGGGATGAGAAAATCCCCGACTCGGATGAATGCGTTGAACGACCCAGGTGTCATAGAAAGTAATACATAAAGTAAAATAGGATACTGGTCAAACAAGAGTGAATCGACTAAGGGGTAGTAAGTCCCCAGTGGAGTCACTAAGCAGATTAGGTGCCTCGATCTCGCCCTACGAATCTAGGTGATCTGGCAGCACGTGTCTTCGGTTTTTAGCAAACCCGAGATTTGAGATCGCTCTCTCAGAACCTTGCTCAAGAGCAAGGGCAGGTATACCAACCAATGAGAGAGGAATTTAAGGTGGGTTCTGGGACTTACTCGGGCTGGCTCGAGTGGGCACCCTCTTAGATCACGAACAAAGCCCCCCAGCTACTTTAGCTAGTTTAGAATCGTCTCCCCTGACCTGCAATCCTCTTGTTTTCTACATAATACTTCTATGGTTAATTGGCGAGACAAGTGGGTCAAAGAGACCCACCCTTTCCAATAAAGAGAGAAAGGAGGAGAAAACATGACAAAGGGACGAGACTAGCATGACGGTCGAAAAGCTAACGACTTGGAGTGGTAGCAAGATGGGCATGGTTCTCAAGACCATCACGACGTTAATACTACTCTAAACCGAGACCGATATGGCGGTGCAAGGCTAAGTTTGTCCTCAATCAAGTAAGGGGAGAAAAGAATCAGGAGACGGAAAGGGGACGAAGAGAAAGAGAGCAAGATGGCGGAGGGGATAGGGTCCCGACGGCGCTAGGCATTGCAACTCATGACCATGGAGCAGCAGTGTCACGGCCCTCGAACGGCGCTAGACGATGAGTAGAGGACTACGAATAGCAGTAGACATCGTTGTTGGCAATATAAGAACGTAACACACCTCTGAGCGGGCGGCGATAGCCTCTCATGGAGCATGCGATGAAAGCCATTGGCAAAGCGTGCAGCGACAGTTCTCATGAGGCGCACGGTGATAGGCGTGGGATGCATGAAGAACGGTGATGAGCCCCGAATGCACAGAGGAAGCTTACAGACGGCGATGGGCACCGAGTCCACGAAGGAAGCTCACGGACAACAATAGGTATCATCGTCTGCACTAGGTGAGCAACAGGGGAAGACCCCTGCGAGCGGTAACGAATTTTGGCGTCTAGGCTCTTCACTGAGACATCGCAGCTACATCTGCAGACGACAATGAGCAGCTCCATCTACAGGCCTTACTAGGAGAGGGAGACAGACAAACAGAAGGGCAGAAGACTCACTCATGACACTGCCATCACCATGCACGACCTATGAGACCACGAGAGAGGCATCTATGACACTACCACTACCGTACATGGCCTCCATGAGGAACTCAGATGGAGAAATGGAAGAAGAAAGAGAGGAAGAGAAAGAAGAAGAAGAAGAGAGAGAAGAAAAGAAAAGGAAGAGAGAGAAGATCTACCTCCAGCCTAGGGGTACCGATCAAAAGTTTCTCTCACCTTGTACTCTCTCTCCAAATGTGACCCAACAAATGGTAAGACAGAGAAATTGTATGAAGTAAAAACTCTCTCTTTTGTGAAAGGTTGAGTCCTCTGATGTGTATAATGATGGTACGTATATATAGAATTTGCCCCAAACATGGGTGGATGATCAAAAGTAACCCTATTTGCTTAAAATTAAGATTAAAATGATTTAAAAGAAATTAGAAAATAAGTTGAAAAATGACAGATTTGACCCTTCCTAGCAATTCGTGGAATTCAAGAACCGTCCTTGTGTTGCCCTAGAATGTGCATGATTTTTTATGAATGATCAGGGGTCGTTCCGATGCCCGGTTGATCGAAAGATGATTGTTTTCTTGTAGGCCTCGGCATGGCGATTGATTTGATACAAAACTTCGAGCCATGGACCGTGTTTTTAGTGCACGATCATGTGACTTGAAATTTGAATGTATCTTGAAACTTTAGATCGATAGTGTGCTCGTTCCTCAATGTTTTTCAATGATTTCTTCGCTAGATCACACTGAGCATGCCGTTACGATCGCGAAACGACAAACGTAGCTCGATTCTGTGTTTGAAAGAACATTTTGCGACCATGGATTTTGCCGAAATCTGGAATTCCAGCTACAGAATTTGCAGTGGCTTCGTCAGCTTCTTGTGCAGAATCCGACCGTTCATCATATACGAGGTTTAGGTCAGAGATGGCCCGAGACATTACGCACACGATGAAATTGTTCTCGCGTCACTTGGGCTCACGAGCGGCATGATTCAGTAGCTCATGCGAGGCACGACACTGCAAAATTTCCTGCACTTTCTTCATGGATCAGCAACTTCTCTCTAGATTTTCTTCGCGCTAGGGTATCGTCACAACGCGTGCCATATATCGAATTACTCGTCTTCATGCGATAAACATACTCACCAAATTTGAGCGTGATCCGACTTGAGACGGGTGAGATATGAGCATCGAAAGTCACTGCTCGTGATTGTCCCTTCAATAGTGTAGAGTTGCAGGGTGGCCACACAGGAATAGCATGCATCTACTCTTGTTTCCCTCTTTTGCATATAACTTCTTCCTAGAGCATCTGTTCGAGCTGAAATTTGACCCCAAGGGGTTTTCAACTATGTCAGATCCAATGGCTATGGTCCCACAGCAAATTGAGACACATGGTGTTAGAGGTCGACTATGCTGAAACATCTTCTCAGTCTGCACTACCTTAGACGTGTCGAAATGCAACAAAATTTAACAAGAGTATTTTGAGAGACGTCATGAAGATCTTGGTCAGTTCCGTGGCTATTTTGAGATTGTCGGGATTTCCACTTTTTGTTGGGCTTTTTATTGATCAGGGGCCTCATGATGATGAAAAATATCTTCCAACACAAGGTTTAGGAGGAGTCTTTATCCTCAAGGTCTACTTGTGTAGTATTGTTGAAACTTGCAAGTACTTGTTTATACTTGAATGTTTTGAATCGAAAGCTCCTTCTTTGAGATTTTTTATTCTTCTTTTTTGTTTACCCGTGATGCCTTTTCAAGTTTTCACCGCGTCCATTTGTTTTTTTTTTTTTTTTCTTTGTGATGCCTTTTCAGGTTTTCACCACGCTTTTGAGCCTGCTATGGGTAGTATTTTCTAAGATACATTACATTAATGGGGTCGTTAAGCTCGTACCCCTCCTGATTTTTTATCTCGTAAGAATTTCTGACATGCACTCGGGTAACCACGAATGGCCCCTCCCAATTAGGTTTGAATTTTCCTAAAGGGTGTGGATTTGCAGGAGTGTGAAAGATTTCTTGAGTATCATGTTCCCTTCTTTGAATTTTCAAGGAACAACTTTTCTTTGATATGTCCTCTCGATTCTACCCTGATACACAACAATATTCTGTATTGCTCGTAGTAGTCTTTCATCCAAAGTAACGAGGGCAGCGATTCGTGCTTTGATCTTCTGTTCCTCATTTGAATTTTTGTGAATAAGCACTCGAAGAGACAGTATCTCAACTTCAATGAGTAGCACTGCTTCCAGAACATACACCAATGAGTATAGGGTCATTCCAGTAGCAATCTTCTCAGTTGTCTGGTAGGCCCATAACACATCATTTAGTTTTTCGTGTCAATCTTTGCCACCTTCTAATAGTCTGTCAATAATTATGAGAAGTCCTTTGTTTGTGGCCTCTGCTCGTCTGTTTCCTTGAGGGTAGTAAGGTGTGGAGAATTTTTGTGTTATCCCAAACTTTTTACATGCCTTGGTGATTGAATTTTTACATGCCTTGGATCCATTGTCAGTAATGATTGACTCAGGAACACCAAATCTGAATACAATGTTGTCCTTTATGAAACAGGCTACATGTTGTCCCTCAATTTTGACAAATGATGTGGCCTCTACCCATTTGGTGAAGTACTCTATAGCTATTAATATAAAACGGTGGTTGTTTAAGGCTTTTGGTGAGATCATTTCGATGATATCAAGACGCCACATGGCAAAGGGCCATATGGGCGGTGTTGAGTTGAGTGATTCGGACGGCGCATGGATGAGGTCTCCATAAAGGTGGTCCAGTAATAGCCTTGGCACCTGATTTTCTGAACTAAGGCGGCTGCCCCAGAATGACCTCCTTCATTATGTAACTCTGTTAGTACTTAGTCAATTTCTGGCTGATCGAGACACCGTAGAATGATTCCATCAATGGATTTCTTGAACAGGAGATCACCTCTTACTAAGAATATCATAGAAAACCTTCGAAGGGCTTCTTTATCCTTTTTGGTGGCTCCTTCGGGGTATATCCCATCTTTCAATAGGGATAGAACATCGTGGAACCATGGTTTTGCCTTAACTAGTATTTGAAGCCACGAGAGACAGTTCCCAATCGTTTTCATTTTCATGCTCTATTTCTTCTTCGATCCTTAGTGGGGAAGTATCATGTTTGTTCCTGATGTAGATGGCAACGTGGTGATTTCGAGAAGAATATCAACCATTGAAGCAAGGGTCACAAGTGTGTCGACGAACCAATTATTTTCCCTAATTACGTGTTGAAAGGTGATTTTCTTAAAATATGGGATCATCTTTCCACCTTTTCTTAATAGGGTTTGATCTTTTCTTCTTTCGCCTTCCAAATCTCTTGAACTTGGTTTATAACGAGTAAGGAGTCACTAATCACTCATATTTGCTGGATTTTCATTTCCATAGTGTTCTTGAGCCCGGCTATCAAGGCTTCATATTCAGCAATGTTATTTATACATGGGAAATTCAATCTGATGGTTGTTGGCATTAAAATCTTCTCGGGTGAGCATAGTATGACTCCTATACCTAACCCATATTCATTCCTTACACCAGCGAAGTATAGATGAGCTTGAGTGGGTCTATTTTTTAGATGAGCTTGACTGTATGAGATAAGCCATAGTGTCTTAATTTTTGCATAGACCACACAAGTGTTAAGCAGTGCTTCTCCACACCCGTGTATCTTGTCTCATAGTCGACCATGGTTTTGTTGATGTAGTATATCATTTGTTCTTTTTCATGGTTGTCATATTATCCTAACATTGCCCCCATGGTCTTGTCTTTCATATATATGTATAGTTATAGGGGTTTATCTGGACTAGGAGGACTAAGGATGGGAGATTCAGTGAGGTACTCCTTGATTTGGTCGAACTCCTCTTAGTAATCATTGTCCCATATGAATGGGGTATCTTTCTTAAGGAGCCTATTGAATGGTGCGCACTTGTCTGCCAGTTGTGAAATAAAACACATTATGGCTTGTATGTGACCTTGATGCCCATGGATTTCTCTGATATTCCAGAGATTGGGCATTTCAATGATGGCTCGTATTTTGGATGGGTCCACCTCAATGCCTCTTTGGCTCACTATAAAACCTAGTAATTGGCAAGATTCAACTCTAAAGGCACATTTCTGTGGATTGAGTTTGAGTTGATGTTTCTGGAGTCTTTCGAAAATGGTTCTCAAGTTGGTGAGATGATCAGACCTAGTCTTCGACTTGACCAAAGTGCCGTCGACATAGTCTTCCATGATGGTGTGCATTAAGTCGTGGAAGATGCTAGTCATTGCTCGCTGATAAGTTGGCCCTGCATTTTTTAAGCCAAAGGGCATCACACAATAGTAATAAATTCCCCTTGTGTTATAAATGAAGTCTTGGTTTGGTCTTATTCTGCCATGAGGATTTGGTTGTAGCCTGAGAAGTCATCCATAAATGACAACATCTAGTGTCTTGAAGTGTTGTTGACTAAGGCATCTATATTTGGTAATGGGAAATTGTCTTTGGGACATGCCTTGTTGCGTCTCTGTAGTCGACACACACTCGGATCCTCCTGTCTTTCTTCGGTACGACCATCAATCATTCTGATTTAACGATGGGGGTAATGAACTTCGCCTTGAGCCGTTTATCGATTTCTTCCTTAATTTTGAGCACAAGCTGAGTCTTTTGATGTCGGAGTTTCTGCCTTACAGGCTTTGCTCCTTCGTTGAATATTAGGTGATGTTGCACCAATGTGAGATCTAACCCTGACATATCATCGTATGACTAGGCTAAGACATCGTAATATTCCTTGATAAAGGAAATCATAATTTCTTGCTCCTCAGGAGAAAGGGAGGTTCCAATTTTGGTTAACCTTGGGTCCTCAGTTCATAGGTTTACGTCAATTGTCTCTTCGATGATAGCAGTTGGGTCACCATCGAACCTCTTCTTGAATTTCTCAACATAGGAAGTGAGCTCCTTAGGTTGAGAGATTTCTTCAGACTCTTGACTCTCTTAATCTTCATCTTGATCGTTCAATTCGTTGTCTTGGGTATTATGCACCATTATCAGGCTATCTTGAGTGCTTGTCGTATTTAAAAATTCTTTTTCATTATTATCAATTTTATCATATTCTGAATTTTCAAGGGAGTTTGAAATGACACAAGGGGTGTCCCTTATGGGAATCGCAAGAGATATGTTGGGGACTGGACGCACAGGGCGGTTAGATGGCCACCTTGCGCCGATCCATTTTTTTGCACCAGGACTTAAAAGTGTTGTTGGTATGCTTCCAGTGATTCTGGAGATAGAGGAATGATGGACCAATTCCATTCCTGGGTTTGAATAGACGGATGACCATGCTTGGCTGTGTTAAAGCCGATTGTGCATACCTTTAGATCCAGATCAGCAAAGAGGTCTTGAATTCCCAGTTCTTGTGTGTGCTGAGATGTGGAAGAAGAATTATTCCTCATTGGGGATTCAAGGATCACCTTAAGCCATTTTGAATGACGGGCATCGAGAGGATCGAGGCATTGAATGCCTCAAGATACAAAGCCTAGATAGCTTGAGGGCTTCATCCAGCTTTAAAATAAGGTGAGAGGACACCCGAGACCTCTTCGATCCCCATTTTCGGTTTTGGCTTGGAGTGATTCAGAAATTACTTTCGTTACGCCTTGCCCTTGACTCATGAAGCCTTGACCTAGTTCGAAGCCTTGAGAGAAGATCATGTGCCAAGCCTCGAGGGACCCGAAGCTGTATTGATGTTGACATTGGATAGTGTCCTCCATCAATGTAGAAGTTTGCAAAATTTGAGGAACATGGTCGTCGGCCTCTAGGCGTAAAGTGGCACAATCGGCTTTCTCAAAGGAAGCGAGTGGGACTTCTCCAAGCTCGACCCCTACGGCTAGCTTCCCGTTATGTATACTAGGATTGAAAAAAGTTGGGGGTTCAACACATACCTTAACGACACCTTTTTTGGTCAAATATTTGGGGCATTGATGAAGTGTAGAGGCGACCACGAGGTTTTCATGCAGCCACGGTCTTCCTAGAAGCATGTTGAATGAAGGTTTTATGTCCAAGATATAAAACTTTATTACTTGGACGGTAGGGTCGATCTTGAGTGTGAGAGGCAATATGCCTTCAGCTTGTCGCTTGGTCCCGTCGTATGCAGCGATAGTTAGTTGACATGGCTCGAAATCATCCGGGCTTTTGCCTATCTACCTCACTATTTTCATAGGGCATATATTTAAGGATGCCCCATTATCAACAAGCACTCTCCATATCTCATATCCTTGCATAAAAACAGTGATATGCAAAGGTTGGACATGAAAGTGGTTGAAGCTGACTAGGATGTCATCGCCTGTGAACACGATTGGCGTTGGTGCCATCAGTTGGTTGATCATTCTGCACAACACATCTGGTTTTGTGTTGCTCGGGATGTGTGTCTTGGCCAGGACCTTTTCAATATGAGTTTGAGTGCTGGTGAATTGGAAAGCAGCTCTAAGATGAATATTTGAGCCTGGCTCTTCTCGAGATGAGCTGGTAGATCGTAGGAGGTTGTGGATCCTTGAATTTCATATTTGGTTCGTGATATGCCACCCATGTTGGTTGTTTGGCTTTTGAGGTGTTTCTCATTCTTTCATCGAGAGTATCAACGACCAATTGAATGAGTTTGAACACTTGGCCTCTTCGGGTCAAGGAATCGACCTCGTCAGCCTGAAGCTCGATAGTGTCAGCCCTAGCAAGAGTAATGGGAGACTTTGGGGTGTTGGCCCATTGTTTGGAAGATGATCCCTTTTCATTGATCCTGATCATATCGATCTCTAGTGTGTCATCTTCATCATATCGGTCCCACTTAGAAAGGTTATCGAGGTTTGGAGATGAAGAGCTTCCTCTTAAAAGGCTCAAGAGATCTTCTTCAGACTCCTGAAAGTGATGATCACAAGCAAATATGAATTGACTAAGATCATCTTCTTCGTCTCCACTCTCAATCATGAGCATGACGACCTTCTCTTTTGAGTTGTCTTGAGCTCCCAACTTTTCAATCATTGTGACCATATTTTTAGGGAGAGGATTTGCAAAGATACTCAACTTTTGATTAGTTTCTTTGACAGGTTGATTTTTAGGTGCGGCAGTGATGTCTCTCTCCCCTATTGATTAACCCTTGAATCACCCGTTTCAAGTACAAGAAATTTTGGGTATCATGAGCATGGTTTTGATGCTATTTGCACCACCTGCTCTCATCCGTGACTTGAAATGATGGTTCAGTTGGTGGCGGGAGATAAACCATATTTCTAACTATGAGTAATTCCAGTACTTTTTCTAATGGGTCTTTGAGAGGGGTGAAATTATACTCTTACCTTTGGTTATTATATTGAGCGTTGGCTCTAGGCTTATCCCTTCAGTTTTGGTTCTGATTATTGCGTTGAGTGGCTGAACCTTAAGTCGGTCCGTTAACGGCAATCTCATTAACTTGACTGGAAGCATTCCCCTTGTTATTATTTTTTCTCTTATTTTGGGGAGCTGTTATCAGTTTATTGTCGGGCTTGGTGCTGAGGGGTATCCCTCTGGCCCATTCATGTCGCAGCACCCTCTCAATCAGGGAGTCGAAGGAGTGGGGGATAAGACCTTGGCTAAAGAAGGTCTTATATTCAGGAGTGGCATTCTCTAAGACTATGAAGATCTTGGCTGGGTCCATAAGTGGACATTCTATGGCCTGCATCGCCACCTCACAAAATCGACCGATGAAATCCTCGAAGAATTCTCCTAGGTTTTGTTTTGTTGCACTGAGCTCACCCAGGGAGAGAGGTCTTGGTGTCGACCCACCATAGTGAGAGACGAGTAGGTTCAACATTTCGTCTGGAGTGATGTGTGATCGAGTAGACATTATTCTTCGATGCCAGTTCAAGGCTTCGCCGGTCAATGTTTGTGAAAATATGGCCTTCAATTTAGGCCTGTCTCGCAAAGCTTGAACAGACAGCAAGTACGCATTGACATGAGTATCTAGATCAATCTTCCCATTGAACTTGTTTCTAAATTCTAGGACGACAAATCCCAGGGGAAGGTCTTCCATGCCTCCAAGGGTCTCATGAACATAGGCCTTCAGGGGTAAATTCACGCATGCTTATTCTTACAAGCATATCCTACATTGCTTTTAAGGTACCTTCATGTTGAGTATTTGACATGACAGTAGGCCCACCGGTCGGTGGGTTCCCAAGCATAGACTGATAAGTCGAGGCTTGGGATATATGTTGGCCTTCATGGGCTTGAGATTGATGAGCCGTAGTCACCTGGACGATTTGATACATTTGTCCCTGAGGGGCATACTAATCCATGGGTATTGCCACTGGCCGTGGAAATTGCACAATTTGTTGGACCAGGTGAACTAGAGGGAACGATTGAAGAATCGGCTGACTCGATTGTGCTAGGGGTTGACCCATACCACTAAGTGGGTTTGGGATTGACCCGTAAGCTGGGGTATGAACAGTGTAACCTAGGTCAACTAGACTTTTAAGGGCAGCTTGGACGCGTAGACACCTTTGCTTCGTATAGTGTTTCGGACGAAATGAGTTGTACTATGGTGACTCGAGGTTGGGTTTGATTCCCTAGACCTAAGTGGGTCTTGATTTTGAGATCGCTGCACCTCGGGGTTATCTTGGTTCGGGTTGTGGGAATTGGCATTAGATGCTGCATAAATTGCTTCCCTCGCTTGCCTAAAAGCCCTTGCAGGACAACCCCAAGTCGGAACCCTTGACTATTCAAAGTCTTTCGGGCTGAACGACCTTTTCTGACCACACAAATCTCTGGATTAAGAGTGGACCCTTGGGACTCTACCTTTAATTGAAGACTTGAGCATTGGATAATGGATTGACCTAAGGTTTGTCGATAATCTCAAGGGATCACGACATACTGGTCCCTAGGTTTGGGCAGGTTAGGCTTAGAGTCGGTTGTGGAGTGATCATCATGGTCTCTTCAAGTAACTGACATGGTGAATACTTCTAGTGGGGTTCTAGAATCTAGACTTAGGGTGAGTTCTAGACTCGATGGCTTAGGGCAGACCTAGCCTAAGGGGCAAAACCTTAACTAAGACCTAGGCTAAGACTAGATTGGAACCTAGACTTGCTAGACTCAATGGGTTTTGGTTCAGACCCTGAGCTAGGGTAAGCCTAGTCTAGCTTTAAAGGCAACCCTATGCTTAGACCTGTGCTAGAGCCTAGACAAAGACCTAGACTAGATAGGTACGAGTCTCGGCTCGGGCCAAAAGTGGGTCTGGGTTCGGACCAAGTGTGAACCTGGTTCGAACCTAAACTGCGATGGGTACAAGCTTTGGCTTAGACCAAGAGGGGTTTGAAGATCAGACTGGGTGTGGACCAGGACTGGATCAAGGTTGGGCTAGGCACGATCCCTTGGGTCGGACCAAAATGGAGCCTAGGTTCGGACCTGGGTGTGAACCTGGTTTGAACCTTGGTTATGCTGGGTATAAGTCTGAACTTGGACCCAGAATTTTGATAATCAGACCAGGTGTAGACCTGAACGGGATCAAAGATGAACTAGGAACTAGCCTCCAGCTTGAACCGAGAGGGGGCCTAAGTTTGGATCAGGGCTAAGTTGGGTACAAGCCTGGACTTGGACTCAAAGGATTCAGCTCGGACCAAAAGCGGGTCCTGATTGAGATCTAAGAATAATCAACAAAAATAAGCAAGCACAGCACACGAAATTTTTTGACCTAGAGTATAGGTAGGCTTGGCTTGAGAGTGGGTTCCTAACTATGGAAAAGTGGCTAGGCTGATATAGGTCCCCACATAGGTCCTTGCCTCCTACTATAGGATGTTCTCCAAGTCCTACTATACGCGGAGTTGCTTTGAAGCAAAGGATTACAAAGGGGCGCTCACAGTTCAAGTTACACGAATCCCAACCGCCTTGACTCTCAAAGCTAGGTTCCCCTCAAGCCATTAATGCAGATTTTGGTGGTTTTTGAAATATTTGTTTGCTGGTTTCTCAGGAATTCTCGGACCGGTGTGCGCTGGAGTGTGCAAAGCAACATGCCATCAAAAGTAAAGTGACAAGCAGGCAATCACACAATGCAATCAAGTAAGAAACAAAGCGAGTGCTCGGCACTAATCATGCCTAGCAATGCGTGCCTCGAGGTGAAGCTCGCTCGAAGCACAGTGTAGCTAGAGGGGGAAGCAACCCCTAAGAAGGTACAGTCATAATAGTGAGACCAGGCACAATCCGTGCTAAGCTGAGCGCGGCCCGAGTCGAGGATGACTTGAACGAGACATGGTTCAGGAAGGGTGAAAGCAACCCTCAATGTATTCTTTTTTTATCTTTTTATCTTTGATGAAACACAGTTAAAATAAGCATGGTGAAAGCAGGGAAAACATGATTTCAGTCAAACTTAACAAACTAAAATAAAATCAGAAAGCCAGACACAACACAGACCCATCTGAAGCAAAAAAAAAAATTATAATTTTTAAAAATTTATTTTAATCCAAAAAGTGATCAATAGGGAGCCAAAAGGCTCTGAAACAGGCCTGTGGGGTCTCAACATTTTTTTAGAACACTGACAGTTGGGCAACACGGGTGGTGTCGCCCTTGCAGGATGTGTCGCCTAAAAAAATATTTTTATTTATTTTTATTTTGTTAAAATTGATGAAATAAGGCTACAATAAATATGGAAGAAGCAGGAAAAAAATATTTATGATGAAATAAATCAAACAGAGTAAAGTAGGACAGTGCAGACAAAACAGATCTGTGTCAAGTAAAATATTATTTTGGTATTTTTAAAGATTTTATTTTGATCTGAAAGTTATTGACCAGTCACAAGAGAGACCTTAGAATAGATATGCAAAGTTTCAGAAGAATTTGAAACTTTTAAATTTGGGTGACACAGGGAGTGTCGCCCTAGATCTGGGCAGCACTGGTGGTGTCGCCCAGGCGACATTGCTGGTGTCGCCCAGAAAAATCAAGGTTTCACAGCAATGAATTTTGGGACCTTTTGTGACTGAAATAAGTGAAACACAGTGAATAAAAATCGTATTTTGGCGCTTGGATCAAGCTCGAAATGCCCCACGGTGGGTGCCAAAACTATTTACGATGAAAATCTGACAGATCTTACGAAGAATATCTCTTGGATCTTAACACCTTAAGCTAATGAAAATTCAGTAGTAGAGAAAGTGGGATAAATCGAATTCAAACCTGATGTCAAATCTGCTCAGAAACGAGCAGATCTGCTCTCAAATCTGTGGCAGAGCCAGCATGATCCAAAACACTAAAATCTGATTTTAAAGCAAATGAATAGATAAAAATAAAATAAGAACCAAACAGTAAGAAAGAAAAGCAAGAAATGATTAAAGAACGATACCAAACCGGGCTGGATGGCCCAGGACGTCCCAGCCTTCGAGGGGCTCGCCCTTATCGGCACCAACGTTCTCTTTGCCTCTCTGATTCGGATGTTGACTAGAGTTGTTGTGCCCTAGTGATCTAAGCTTTTGGCTTAAGGTTAGGGTTTCAGGAGGCTAGGGTCTCAGAAGCAAGTGTATCCCCTAGGTTTCAATCCTCTGAAGCTCTAGGGTATTTTTCTCTTTGAAGTCGTCTAGAGATGCCCTTGAATGACCAATAAAAAGATACTTTATAGGTCCAAGGATCAGTTGGAAAGGATATACATCCATAACTAACATATCTTCATCCAAAAATTTCAATTTCGAGGTTACAGATTTGGCCGACACTAACAGTGTTGCCTCGGGCGATGCACCTAGTGTCGCTAAAAAACATTTGCTAAAAATCTCCAAAAAAGACAAGAAACCATCTCGGGAAGAAAAAATTTAACTTGGGGCAAAAGGGTCTGGGCGACACTGGTGGTGTCGCCCAAATAAAATTTAGTCCAAAATGCTTTTTTGCACTTTGGGTGTGTTCCTTAGCCTCTTGTGAAGTTCTCCAAGAAACTCTGGGTCAAAACAGAGTCTTCTATTATTTTTAATGATTTTTTTGATCAAACAGGGCATTTGCAGGATTCTGGGTCAAAACGGGACTTTTGAAGGGTTTCGGGCAGGTAGACTGGTTCTAGGTCACAAGGTAAGCTATGTGAACCATGGATTTTGAGTTTACTAGGATAATGTGGTCCTAAGGGTTCAAGAAACCATAGAATTTTCTAGATTTAAAATGGGGTTTCAATAATTACTTGCACTTATCACTTGTACTTATCACATGCACTTATCACATGCACTTATCACGTCATCACATACTACAATTGAATGATCTATCATATTCATAGTCTGCTACATCTGAGTCAGGCATATTCAATAAGCACTCACTCATTCATTAGAATTCATGTCTTTTATAAACATGCCTCATGAGAATTCATTCTTTTACAAGCAGTAGCATTAACTACTTCATAAGCATAACTAATTTCAACCATGCATAGTCAGTGATCTCATGAGTACATTCCATTTCACAAGATAGGTATGTCTTATTTCAATCATAGTTACACTTAGTCAAGTATTCACTGATCTTTCATTTATAAATTTATTGGGGCAAAATCATGGGCATTTTGGTCAACTAATTAACCATTACAACAAAATGGAAAAATTTTGGAATTTTCTACATTCATAACAATGACATTGCTCAAGAAAAAGGAACTTCATTTCCAAATCATAGAAAATCATGACATGATTCACAAACCAATTTTATATTAGACACACGTATCTTTCAAATGGGGGAGGTTTGAAAGTATTTGGACTTCATTTGGTCGGTCAAAAGCTCATGCCACCAGACATCAATTTCTAAATTCTGCAAACAATGACATACCTCTATTCATGAAGGCATAACCTTCAATCTAAAAGGAATTTCAAAATAATTCAACATGCAACTTTTAGTACGCATATAGATATTTCAAATGGCAGTGGCTTGGGAGCATTCGAGCAATGTTTGCTTAGTCAAAACTCAAGACAACATAGGTAACAGTTGTAAAATCCAGTGAAATTTACTAACAGTGACATATTTGTGCAATTTGAAGCATAGCTCATCATTTATGAATAATTTGGACAAGGTTAAAACATACACATCATAGTAGACACATGTATTAATCAAATGGTGGTGACTTGGGAGCATTTGGATGCCATTTGGCTGGTCAAAAGTGCATTTAGAAAACATGCATTTTCCCTAAAATTTCACATATAAACATGGCATAGTAAAAAGAGCACTTAATACCCTCCAATTTATGAGGAATAACCATGTAAAACCCTTTTCACCCTGAATTATACTTACTTAATTATCATATCACAAACTTTCAGGGCCAACTAAAAGATTTTAGTTACCCAATTTGTCTTGCAATGAACGCCCCATCTCCCTTGAAAACAAGGCCCCTTTCTAGCATAAGTTTTACAATATACAGTCACATAAATAAGAAGATTTTCCCCAAAAATTCATCTTGAACTTCATGCATTACATATTCATGCTCATGTCTTCGATCGCACACTCTTAACTTTACTTGCATTTCATGCTTGAATGAACTAACCAAAAACATCCATCACAAAACATGGAAGCATGGATATGAATCTACTTACTTGCAGCAAGGTTCTAAGTCCCCCCACTCAGCTTCTATGCAAGGTTAAGTCTTCAAGGGTGGGTTTCAAGCTTGGGGCTCAAAGGGCTAAGGGGAAAAACGTGGGGAAGACAGAGAGAAAGTGTGAAACTCTTGAGAGGGGTACTTGGAGGAGCATTTATAAGCAAGAAAGAAGAGGGGGCAGCAGACACAAGCCAAGTGTCAACAAGGGTCTCAAGTGTCATGAACATGGTGTCCAAGTGGCTCAAAACTATTCACAAGTGGCATACATGCAAACTTACATGGGCCACATGGCCAATACGCATAGCCAAAACACCCCCAGTGGTAACACACACGGCGGGACCCCTCTTGCTACATGCACAATGATAACACACATTGCGGTAGCCCTCTCTCTCTACACACACGACGCTACACGCACGGTGTTACACACACGGCGCTAGCCCATTTGCCCCATTTTACTATCATTTGTGTAAATATCTTCTTCTTCTTCTTACACCCACGGTGCTACTCCATCTCTCTCTTCACGGGCTATGTTACCACCTTCTCTCTCTTCATGCGCGACGTTACCCCCTTCTATCTCTTCACGAGTGATGTTACTGCTTCTCTCTCTTCACACACGGCATTATCCCCTTCTCTCTTCACACTCAGTGTTAACCCTTCTCTCTCTTCACTCGCAGCATTACCCCCTTCTCTCTCTTTAAACACCTATCACTGCGTGTGTTTCCATGACCGGGAAAACTTTGGTCCTTACATCATCCCCCCCTTAAAAAGGATTTTGTCCCTAAAATCTTACACTTGATCACCATCTAAATGGGCATCTGAGACAGACACTCTACTCCAACAACCTACTAAGGCACAAACACATGACCAACCTAGGCCTCGGAGGGCACCAAACTTCTAAACAACTAAAAGAATCACATCTAGGGGTGAAATTTAACCCAAATGTTCCTCAGTACTTAAACTCTGAGGCCGCCACCAAAAAGGTGTGCACAACCACTAAGGTTCAATCAAAAGGCGTAGATTCAATACTTAGGTGACATAGAAAAAAGTGAGGCTACAACAAAGTAGTAAAACAATCAAGGTCAAGCAGAATCCTAATTTCTCCTTCCATAAATAAAGATATTACCTTGAATCTCTGATGTGGAAGCCTTCGCCTCCTATTCCACAAGTGTAAACACCCTACCTTGAGTCTTTGGCTTGGGCTCATCCCTCATCATGGGGCAGTTCTTAATCAGGTGACCTGGCTTGCTGCACTTGAAGCATGCCTTCATTTTCAGCCAAAACTTGGAAGCCAAGTGACCAGGCTTCCCACAAAAGCCACTGTATACTGGCTGGTTTTGCTTAACATCACCCATAAATGTCTTTTGGGCTTTACCATTTCCCCGATCTCCTCTCTCTTGGAAGTCCCTTGAAGGCGGGGGCCTCGCCTTTAGCTTCTCTCTCCTCTGTCGGAGATCATCACCGTCCTTTTCTATCTTCCTTGCTAAGTCCACTAATGGGGAGAAGGTCTTAAGATTAGCTAATATAATCCTCCCTCTTATGTCTGGCCGAAGGCCCCTCTCAAATTTGCTCTCCTTACGCGCTTCTGTATGAATGAAGTGTAGCGCGTAGTGGGAGAGCACTGCAAATTTGGCTGCATACGGTTCTACTGACAGTCTTCCTTGTTGCAGCTCGATAAATTCTACTTCTTTTGCCTCTTGGACTGAGTCAAGGAAGTATTTTTCATTAAAAGCCTCCAAAAAGCTGCCACAGTCCCTGACTCTTCCCAGGATTGTTTCACCGAGCTCCACCAGTGCTCGGCGTCCCCTTCTAACATGAAGGTTCCTAGTCTAACTTTCTACTCATCAGACAATGAAACACTTCAAATAACTTCTCTACCTGCCTCCTCCATCTTTCAACCTTTTCCACTGCTCCGTGTCCCGAGAATGCGGGAGGGGCAAGTCACCTAAACTTTTCAATCAACCCACTGCCATCTTGATCAGGGGTGGAGGCAGCCAAGGTCGACATGCAATTTTTCATAATTTGGGTCATGGCCCCCAGTGTTCTGAGGACTTCCCCAAAAGCCTTGGTGTTGTCATTACTGTGACTCGCATTGTTGGCATGAGTCGTCGTCATCTTTGTCCTACCACAAGAACACCCAGTCACTAACATATCCAAGAACCACTCTAAGGACACTTCTAAGACTCTCTAGGCCAAGAATCCTAACCTAACTGCTCTGATACCATAAATGTCACAACCCCGCCCCCTGACCCATACCGGAGGTTGACAGAGTGCGAGTTCATGGCTGGAGGTCGCAAAGTGGCACAACATGTGATAGAAGTGCGGAATCAAAGCAAACCACGTAAATAAAGAAAACTCTAAACACAAACATGCAAGATCTGGGAAAATTAAAACTAAAATATATATATATATATATATATATATATATATGTGTGTGTGTGTGTGTGTGTGTGTGTGTGTGTGTGTGTGTGTGTGTGTGTGTGTGTGTGTA
>NW_006494789.1:4326786-4369911 GCF_000471905.2 Amborella trichopoda
GGTCATGCAGACCGCGGAGTTTAGAGTCGTACGTCAAGACCAGGGTCATGCAGTTTCGGGTCATGCAGCACGGATCGTGCCGTTTAGGGTCATGCGTATAGGCCATGGCTGTGCAGTCTAGGGTCATGCAGCATGGACCGCGAAGTTTAGGGTCATGCATCTAGACCACGGTTGTGCAGTTTAGGGTCATGCAGCACAAACCGTGTAGTTTATGGTCGTGCATCTAGACCAGGGCTATGTAGCTTAGGGTCGTGCAGCATGGACTGCACAGTTTAGGGTTGTGCATTTAGACCAGGGCTGTGTAGTTTAGGGTCATGCAGCATGGGCCGTAGAGTTTTCGGTCTTGCGTCTTGACCAGGGTTGTGCAGTTTAGGGTCATGCAGCACGGACCCCAAAGTTTAGGGTCATGCGTCTAGACCGAGGCTGTGCAGTTTAAGGTCATACAGCATGGACCGCAGAGTTTAGGGTCATGCGTTTAGACCAGGGTTGTGCAGTTTAAAGTCATGCAGCATGGATCACGGAGTTTAGGGTCGTGCATCTAAACCAAGGCTGTGTAGTTTAGGGTCATGCAGCACAGACCGTGGAGTTTAGGGTCATGCATCTAGACTAGGGTTGTGCAGTTTATGGTCATGGAGCACGGACCGCGGAGTTTAAGTCATGCATCTAAATGGGGGCTATGCAGTTTAGGGTCATATAGCACAGACCGCGGTAGTTTAGGGTCGTACATCTAGACCAAGGCTATGCAGTTTAGGGTCATGCAGTAATGACCGCGAAGTTTAGGTTCATGCGTGTGGACCAAGGCTGTGCAGTTTATGGTCACGCAGCACCGACTGCGGAGTTTAGGGTCTTGTGGTTAGACTAGGGATGTGCAGTTGAGGGTCATGCAGCATGGACCGCGGAGTTTATGGTCGTGCGTCTAGACCAGGGCTATGCAGTTTAGGGTCATGCAGCACGGACTGTGGAGTTTAGGGTCATGAGTCTAGACCAAGGCTATGCAGTTTAGGGTCATGTAGCACGGATCGTGGAGTTTAGGGTCATGCGTCTAAACTATGGCTATTCAATTTAGGGTCACGTAGCATGGACCGCGGAGTTTAGGGTCATGCATCTAGACCAGGGCTGTGCAGTTTAGGGTCATGCAGCACAAATCGCACAGTTTAGGGTTGTGCGTCTATACCAGAGCTGCGCAATTTAGGTTCATGCAACACGGACTGCACAGTTTAGGGTCGTGCATCTAGACTAGGGCTACACAGTTTAGGGTCATGCAGCACAGACTGCAGAGGTTTGGGTCATGCATCTAGAATAGGGCTGTGTAGGTTAGGGTCATACAGCATGGACCACGGAGTTTAGGGTCATGCGTCTAGACCAGGGATGTGCAGTTTAGAGTCATGCAGCATGGACCATTGTGTGGATCGCCATATAGGTGGAGCTCCATGAGGAATATGCCTATGGATGATAATCTGACTCCCTAGGGATAACATGGCTAAGACCATTCACAAACTGAGGGCTAGGTCAAAATGGTGACCTAATGAAGGATGACAAGCAAAAGTGGACCTTGCTATGGTTTTTAAGGGGGTAAGGCACTCTCTGGGGGAAAGATGAGACTTTATGACCGGTAACCAAACTCCATGGGAATAAGGTAGCTTAGTGTGAAGCTAACCCACTGGGAATAGGGGAGGTAAGATTGACCCCAACTTCACTGAGGATGACGGGTTGTCGCACGGGTGTGACTCTTAGTGAGGGACAAGGGACAGCTCTTGACTCCATTGGGGAGGTCAGAGTTTAGGTGCAATGACCTGGCTGCAAGTCCACTAAGGATGACACGTCTTGGCTTGGGTACACAACTCCACTAGGGATAATGGTCGGGCATACACTGCTTGAAATACGGCCGGCACCACATGTAGCACTAATGGCTTATTGCGAATATTCAACAGGCACTGAGTTTTCACAACACAACCGGCGCTAAGTTCTCACTACACAATCGGCGCTGAGTTCTAACACAATCGACGTTGTTCAGCTGGCATTGTGAATGACCCGTGATATCATCTGAAGTCAACTGGCACTGAGTTAACCGGTGCTAGGGTCGTTTCGGAGACACACCCGACGCTAAGGTTGTATTTGAAAACACACCCGGCACTAAGTCAACTGGCGCTAGGTTGTATTTGAAAACACATCCTACGCTAAGTCAAATGGTGATAGGTTTGTTTAGAAATTTACTCGACGCTGCATCAACTAGCGCGAGGGATGGATTGATGAGAGTTCCTCGAGCCTCATATCGAAGCCCGACCCGGCTCGTTGTCGCTCGGCTTCTCTTGAACGCAACTGGAGTTCCCAATTTGTGAAGGGCTTTTGAGGGCAATGTAGTCCATATAAGGGGGTAAAACCCCATTTTCCCTTATTTTTCACCAAGGGTAAGAACTTAAGGAAGTTTTCTTTCACCGCGAAGAGAGAGTGCTCAATTGAAGTTTCTAGTGAGCAATGGGACTTCAGCAATAGTCTCTGCAAGGAAGGTTCTTCGGCAGGCAACAGAATTCCGGCAAGGGATTTGCTAAGAAGACCTTCGGTGTGTGTACTTTGCTTAAAATTTGGTGAAGTTATAGAGAGAGTAGCAGCGAAAGGAGAGCTTTCTGAGAATCTTTCCGAGAAGCAGAGGAGGCTTCAGCTATCACTTTTCTTTTGGGAAGAGGGGGGAAACACATCAGCGAGTATTTCTGCACGTCTTGAGGGCTTTTCGGGGGTTTTAAGGGGTTTCCTGGCGGTTGTGGAAGTTTTTCGACACTTTCGTGGTGTCGCAAAGGTTTCTCGGTGAGGTTCTGGTGAAGTACAGACCAAAAAGATAGACAGGAAAGTTTTTTGTGATTTTCTGGCTGTGCGAGAGCAATTTCGGTGGAAGATGAACGGCCACGGGAGGTGATCCATACGGTCGCAGTAGGTGAAACGTTGTGGGGAAGGCGTACGGTCGCTGGAGGTAAACCATCGTGAGGAAGGCACACGGTTGCTAGAGGTGAACCGTCACAAGGAAGGCGTACAATTGCTGGAGGTGAATCGTCGTCCTTGGAAATCCTATGATCCTTTAAGGAGGTGTGAAAATGAGGAGTCTCAAGAGGTAAGCAGTCGTGACAGGGCTGGCATTAACAGAAGTCCAACTGGCACTAAGGTAATTGGCGATGATGATTTGGAGTGCTGATACAACCGGCGTCGACCCTCAAGCAATATAACCGGCGCTAAGGGTTAGGAGCACAACCGGTGCTGGCCTTTGGAGAACACAACTAGAGCTGGCTTCAATCGGCGCTCGTCAACACATGTGGCTTATGACGGTGCGAAGAAAGATGTTTGCATGTGTCAGTAAGTCACGTGCAGGGTTCGCGGCACTTGGCGATGAGCTACATACGGTGATGTCCATGGGCCGGCAAAAAGTGGCGAAGGATGAGGCGTGGCTTGTGGTATCTGTTGGAAGCCAAATCCTCCAGGACAGCAGTGAGGTCCACGTTGTTCTGTGGATGGGCATCCACTGTGAACAGGGTGTGCTTCTTTTCATAGGTCAGCTCCTTACCAGGGCAGCCCCTCTTGTATGTTTGATATACACGTCGAATGGATCCTACATCGTATGTTTGACATACACGTCAAATGAGGTATCTGGCTTGTATGTTGGACATACACGTCGGATGGACTGAGGCTAACTTCTTGGAGTGGCTCTGCTTTGTCTTCTGGCCTGTAGCCATCCTCTTACTCATCAAATGAATTAAAGTTAGCTCTCTAAGTGGTTTCGCTTCTTCTTCATGAGGAGGTCCTTCCTTTTGTGGGCTTGCTTCTTCCTCATGGGACAGGCATTTGTTTTGGCCTGTAACCGTCCTCTTACTCTCAGATGCAAGAGCAAAAGCACAAGTTTTGGTTTGTAACCATCCTCTTGTCCTCAGACGCAAGAGACTTGTAACCTCCCTAGTAATGGGTTCTTCTAACTTGTAACTCATTTTTACTGCAATATAAAAAAAAAAAATGTTAGCATTTTGTTTGGACTATCTTGCTTGTTTTCGCGTTGAGTCCTTACGCATCATGGATAGTACTTCTTTAGGTATCGCCCGTTGATAGGGGCATCGCCTCTTCTCCACCAGGATTGCTAGTATATAGGCCTCGTTGAGCGAGACCTTTTTTACTATAAAGGGACCTTCCTACATAGGCTCAAACTTCCTTTTATGCTGCCATGCATAACAATAGGCCTCCTGACGGCTAAGACTAAATCACCACGGGTGAATGAGCGGATCTTGACAGATTTGTCAAAAGCCCTCTCCATTCTCCCTTGGTTGGGTTCAAGGTTTTGCTGAGCCTCTAGCCTTTTTCCATCCAGTGCATCCAGTTCTCGATACCGGAGCTTGACTCTCTTATCTTCGATTATTCCCTGGTGAATAGCTACTCGCAATGAAGGGATTTGTATTTCGAGAGGTAAAACTGCTTTACCCCCATAAACCAGAGAATAAGGAGTGGAATCAGTAGCATGTCATATAGTAGTGCGATAAGCCCAAAGTGCTTCGAGAAGCCTCTCATGCCAGTTCTTCCTTATTTTTTATACTGACTTTCTTAGAACATTGCATAGAGTCTTATTGAAAGCCTCAGCTAATCCATTCACTCGAGGGTGGTACATTGTCGAGTACCTCCATTCGAAACCGAACTGGTTAACTAGGCTATCGATGTGATGACTTTTAAATTGAGGGCCATTATCGGATATGATCCGGTTGGGCACTCTGAAGCGGTATATGATATGATGTAGAACAAAGTAGGCCACCGTTGTCCCAGGAACTTGCTTAAGGGGGACCGCTTCAGCCCACTTAGAGAAATAATTTGTTGCAGCTAGGATGAAAACATGGCCCATTGCGGAAGGGGGGTCAATGGGCCCTACGATATCCATACCCCATTGTGAGAAGGGCCATGATGCAACCGTAGGGTGTAAGGGCTCTGGAGGCTGGTGAACCAGGCTAGAGTGTATGTCGCATACCTGCCACTTTTTAGCATGGCTTAAGGAATCGGCCCATAGAAGGTCAATAGTCCCCCAACCTGCCTATTCATTCATAGAGCTTAGGACCGGACTAGTGCAGCCCACAAATGCCTGAGTGGACTTCTTCTAATACCTTATTTGCCTCTTGGATGGTGACACATCTCAAAACAATGTCATCGAATGCCCATCTAAAGAGAACATCACCTTTGAGGAGGGTATACTTGGTGAACATTCGACGTATACTATTACGTTAGGCACGATCTTTCGAGAGCCTGCCATGTTTTAGGAAACTAGTAATGGGGTCTCTCCAATCTTCGACCTGCTCAATTTCTGTGCATATTGGATCAAAGAATTGTGGTCCTTGATTTCGACCCTTAGCTCCTCGACTTTGTGCTATTTCTTGTTCATTCTTGATTACTTCTTTGGCCGATAGAAGTGCTCCAAAAGGATAAGGAGGACACTCGGGGAAGATATTTCTCTCGTCACCACATCGACTTCAATTCTCAACATGATGTGTCTCCATTCCGCCACCCGAACAAGCGTGGCTCCTGATGAGGACAACTAAATTGTAGCGTCAAGTTTCACAAGTGCATCAGCTTGCGAATTTAGCCTCCTCGGGATGTGACTCAGAGATAAATCTTGGAATTGGGCCATATACGATTTTGCAGTATCGTGATAGGGCTTGAGGGTGTCTTGTCTTCCATCATAAATCCCTTTGAGCTGTCGGATAACCAACTCAGAGTCGTTGTATATCTTGAGCTACTCTAAGTCGAGATCGAAAGCTATCTCGAGTCCGATTATAAGGGCCTGATATTCTCCATCATTATGAGAACCGGCTTGAGCGAAAGAGAAAGAAAGTGGCAATATTCCTCCTGTAGGACTCAAGAATACGACTTTGGTGCCTCTTCATTCTGATTGGAAGGCTCCATCGAAGTATAATTCCCATACAAGAGCAAGGTCGGCACAAAATATTTCTTCATCAGGGAGGTCACTTGATAGAGGAGATTCGGCCGGCACGGGGTGTGTTGCTAGAAATTCAGCCAAGGCTTGGCCCTTCATGGCCTTTTGTGTGACATATATGACATCAAACTCCATCAGCAATAATGCCCACTTGGCAAGGCATCCCGACAAATACGGTTGTGTCATGAGAAATTTTACAGGATCAACTTTTGATATAAGATTCACTTCATGACCAAGCAAGTAATGGTGGAGTTTTTGTACTGCGAAGATAAGAGTCAAACACATTTTCTCAATAGGGGGATAGTTCCTCTTGGCTCCTTGCATCCTTCGGCTAAGGTAATATAACGTAGTCCCTTTTTCGTCTTCATTGTTTTGTGTCGACAATGCTCCGAGTGACTCGTCTAGAGCAGTCACTTACAGAATGAGGGGTTTCCTTAATAGTGGTGCATAAAGCACTTGAGGTTGAGCAAATAATGCTTGATGTCATCAAGGGCTGCCTGACATGCTTCATCCCAAATGAATGGGGTATCTTTCTTTAGCAGATGTGCAAAGGGTTTACAATGACTTGAGAGGTTCGAGATGAACCTTTGAATATATGTCAGTTGCCCTTCAAGAGAGCGCGGTTCTCGAAGTGTAGTGGGTGACGACATTTCTTGGATTGCCTTGATCTTCACCTACTCAACTTCAAGCCCTCGATGTTTGATGATGAACCCAAAGAATTTTTTGGAGCGCACGCTAAAATCACATTTCAGCGGGTTCATTTTAAGTTGATGAAGACGTAGTCGCTCAAATACCTTTTCAAGGTCCTTCATGTGAGCATCCTTCTCTTCAAATTTTACCACCAAGTAATCTACATAACATTCCACCTCTCTGTGTATCATGTCATCATTGCTCTCTGATATGTGGCCCCAGCATTCTTTAATCCAAAAGGCATCATTATGTAATAGAAGACCCCATTTGGAGTTAAGAATGTGGTGGCCGATTCATCTTCGGGCGCCATCCTTGTTTGATTGTACCCAGAGTATTCATCCATGAAGGAGAAGATCTAGCAGTGAGTGGTAGAGTCGATGAGCATCTCGGTGAATCGCAATGGAAAGTTATCTTTAAGACAAGCGGTGCTCAAATCATGAAAGTTAATACACACTCTGATTTGACCATTCTTTTTCTTGACCGAGACGACATTTGTTAGCCATTTTGGTTATTTGACTTCACAGATGAAACCTGCTTGTCTGAGCTTGGTTATCTTGGCGTCTATCTACATCTCGAGGTCAGACCTAAACCTTCTCAACTTCTGCTTAACTGGTTTGATAGTTGGATCGATGTCGAGATGGTGATAGTGCCAAGCAAAGACGTGAAGTGATAGTGCCAAGCAAAGACGTCTCGGTTTGCTTTCAAGAAGTTTGTGAAATCTTCTTTTCCTCCTGGAGACATATTCACAGAAATGAAAGTGGGTCTGGGATCCGCTTCGTCTCCAAGATTTTTTTCCTCAAGTGCGTGAGCTATGGCCTGACCACCTTCTTCCCATTCTTCTGGAGCCTCTTGAAGTTCTTCATCATCATTCTCAGATATTTTTTGGTCAATCTCAAGTGCAAAGACCCATGATCCTTACATTTCTACCCTTGATAGAGGTCTAGAGTGGGTGATAATTTTTGCACCTCCCTCGAATCGAGTGACGGAAAGGTCAACCTCAAACGTGGTGAACACGTCAGGTTGGAGAGGCTTGTCTTAAACGTTAGAGGGGAATTAAGGCTCAACGATGATTATGTGAAGAGTGTCTTCGTACTAACAATACAGTATTTGTACAGATGCCTGGAGTGTTTGCTCCAAGCCAGCTGGTTCTTCACAAACTTGTATCATGTGGAAAACCTCCTGAGAATAGAACCTTTGTCCTCTTGATTCTCTCAATCTTTGTTCGAAGTCAGGCTCAAGGGGCCACTGGGGCTTCTTTGACTTTGACTTCTTGTGATTCTTTGATGAAGGTGGCTCTGCTTTGGCTTTAGCTGCCAGGGCATCAGCAACTGTTAAGAATCCTACTACTGTGCCAGGGTCTTTCTCAATTGCTTCCGCTTCGTCCTGCTTATATTGATTCCTTCGAATTCTCAATCGAGAGCCTCGAAGTCTGAGCACATCAAGGTCATATCTGTAAAATACATAAGAGAATGAGAAGCAAGAAAAGAAGGTGGAGAAGGGTTGGAGAGTGGGGGACTTTTAAGGTCGTTCCCCTCATCAGACCAATCTTGGCAGCTTTTTACGTCATCACTAGGAATGGACGGCTGCAGGGGATCTTTAGGTCTTTCCCTTGCTCAGACCGTTGGGGAACGCTTTTAACGTCGTCATCCTCATCAGATGTTTGCTGAGTGGGAGATGAGATGAAAGCATCTTCTTGACAGGATGAAGAAGGAAAAGGGATCATGATGAGGATGAAGTCCAGCAAAGTTGGCAACGGAGGAAGGGCCTAAGAAATTTCTGCTCGACTGTGGGTTGAGCGGTCTTATTTCTTCGGCTGCAGCCCTTGGTGCCCATCTCTTTCTGGTTCTCTGACGTGATGTCTGATTCGTCTCGCTGGTTTGCGATCAGCGCTGGCTTGGCAAACCGCTTCAAGCCTCAATGACTTGAGTCTGCTTTTGCCATGGTAGATCATCCATGGCTGGGAAGTTCCGCAGGGTCTGAGTCCTTGATGGGAAGGTCTTGCCTTGTGAGATCTTCTTTCCCCGATGAGGAAATGATTTGAGGATCACTTACGGGAAGATTGTAGAATTCTTGATACTCTCGCATCTTCTTTGCGAATATGTCAAGAAAAGCAATGCATTTTGACAAGTAATGACCTCTTATCTGATGGTATGGACACCAACGATCTTCAGTCCCCTTAACAAGGCGAAGGGGTTGCCTTGCCTGCTTCGGTGTGATTATGCCTTTCGGAAGCATTATAATGAAGAAGGTATAGACAATTCTAGGCACTTCATCCTCCTCCTAGATGGTTACAACATGGAAGGCCTCAGCTGCCCCAAAGGCCTTCGAGCTTTATCTGACCCTTCTGAATCAGGGCCTCAATGATGTCCTTCAACATGTAGAAGTCATCCGTAGGATGATTAATCCTCTGATGGTAAGAACAACAATTAGCATGATCGTCAATGTCAGATTGCTAGGGGAACTTGATTTCTGGAAGCTGGATCATATTCTGCTCCGATAATAACTAGAACAAAGCAGGGACCCATTCCTTCTCGAAGGGTTAGACCTTATTCCTAGGCCTGGAGAGATAATCCTTCTAATCAAAGTTGGCTAGTGGAGGTTCCCTATTGCACGACAGTTGTTGCTTACTAGCCTGGGGTGTTACTGTTGCTATGGTTACCCCTTTAGAGAGTTCCAAGGTTTGGGAGGGAGCCTTCTTTGAATCAGTGACCATGACGGCTGCACTGATCACCCCTTTCGATTGGCTGCCCCGTGTGTTATTCCGAGAGCTACGATTGCCCTGGTTACTTGTTGAACTTGTAAATGGCTAGCGTGTCGCACCATGATAGCATGACAAACTTTCTATGCAAACTGATTTGGAGATCAACTCTGACATGGAGGACAGATTGGAGGCCTCAACATGTAGAGCGATTTCAGGTCGCATATTCCACATGCAAGTTTGGACTGCTTCCTCCTCAAGCATAGGAATAGGATGGCGAGAAGCCAAGTTTCTCCATCTTGATATGAACTGATCTACAGGCTCATCAGGGTCTTGAGTCAGGGTGAGAAGCTCGATGGTTCGAACCTCTCTTTCGATCTCATAAAAGCATTGATAGAACAATATCTTCATCTCCTCCCATGTATGCACCGAGTTTGGAGGAAGTCGGGCATACCATTGAAATGCCAGGCCATCAAGCAAACTGGAGGAGAAGAAGTCTCCCGTCACTTGCCGTTTCCCGACATGCTGCCTGGAAGTGGGTGATATGCTGGTTTAGGAATGTGGTTCCACTGAATAAAGGAAACTTCCCTTTCTTATAGTTTGAGGGGAACGGGACTTCATCAATATAGGAGGGGTACGGTCTTTGATAAGGCGTCACACCCTGTATGCTTGGAATTTGTCTATTCTTTAGACTATGGGAGACCATAGCGTCAATATCAGACTGAGAGACTGGATGAGAGACAGAATTGTCCTGTGAGGTAGATGGAGGAGGCTGTCATGGAGGTATACCATCATAGTGAAGGGAATTTACCTCATGGCTAGCCGACTGGCGTGCAGCATCAATACGATCGATCTTTTCCATCATCACGCGCACCATATCCTCAAACGTGTTCATGTGATCCTCCTACGCATCACCAAGCTCGCTTACATCCATTAAACTGATTGTTTCTCTGAGGTCAATGTTAGTGGCAGCTGAAGGCTTGCGAGCTTGACGGTTCGTACATGGTAGGTCAGTCAGTAAGGGGTCAGCATGCCCTGATTGAACTCAACTTTTGTACGCGGATGGCATTTGGATCAGTTCTCGATGGTCTTGAAACCGTGGTTGGGGAGCTGGTTCACAATGGTCTTGGGACCATGGTTGTTGAGTGGCCGAGTCTTCTTCTGCGATGGTTACCACAACACAAGGCGCATTAAGCTCTTCTTCAAGCTTCATGGTCTGAAAGGGGTAGAACTGATTTAGGTGAAGAGGGTCGTCAAAATCGGCTGTTTTGATTGCCTTGGTCATCTCCCTAGTCAAAATTTGCAGACCTCTATCACGTTTAGCCATGAGGTTTTGATGGACCTCTTGCCAAAACTGCGATCTAGGTCACAGTTGGTCAACTCTTCTTGCATAGGAGAGAGCTGTCTCCATCAGGTGTGGCAAAGGATGACGGTCAGGAACTGGGGTCTTCTTGGGCTGGGGAGGATGAAGGACTTGATCTTCTGTGAGGTCCATGCCCCGAGCTCTCTTATGAGCCCCAGAGACATGACCAAAGTGTTGGGGTTAGTTCAGGATGATACACTTGGGGAAAACCTTCGAGTATCAAGGCTGAAGGTGCTTTCTAGATGAAGAAGGAGCGAGGGGGAGCAGGGTTGACTCATGAGGAGGCTTGAGTCGCCCCCCTTGAAGAAGGATCTTGAGGGACCTGGGGGTCCACCCCAGGGTCGTGCAGGTGAGCTGGCCTTAAGAGGCCGAGAACTACGAGCAGGTGTCTGTAAGAGAACAGATGCAGACCAGCCCCTTACAGGGTGCACTTGTGTGTGCATTAGAGGAGGACGAGGAGGTCGTCTCCTGTGTACTCGGGATGGCGCAATAATGGCGTTGCCCAGAGTAGTGAGATGCACATGAGTGGCATGTGGAGGATCTAGCCTTGGAAGGTTTGATCCTGGACACGAACTCAAGGTAACATAAGGGTTGCCCTGAAGTGTGACTCGAGTGGGTGACCCACGAGTCTTGTGGTGTGTATAAGGGGTGGAGACCACGCGGTTTCCGCCTCTCTGTGTTGAGCCTCTAGGGATAGAGATTTATGGTGTAGGAATGTGGGGGGTAGTCCTATGGCGACCCATAGAAGCAATGGCAACTCGCTTTCTTTTTACAGAAAGGGACTGGGCAGCCTTCCGGTGTACCTCAGAAACATGACCGGCAACTCACTCGTCGGTGGCTGGGTGCATGCTGTGTGGGGCAACATAAGTGTCGCCCATGCAAGGCACCTTGGTGGAATTTCCACCAGAGCAAAGAGATGGGGAGTGAGGGACCTTCAAGTCTCTCCTCACACTGATCCAGATTAAGACCTGGGAGCTAGACAAGGGGTCTTTGCTCAAGAGGATGGTCAGGAATAAAGTCGAAGGACCTTGTTCCCTAAGGACACTCTTGAATAAGGGGATAATAAAATCTTCGATCCTGATGAAGGGGTTATAGAACCCAGCAGCCATAAGTGAATGTGAAAAAATGATGAAAGTAGATAAAGAAGAAACTAGCCAAACAAGAACGATCCGAATAAGGGGTAGTAAGTCTCGCCAAGTTAGTTAGGTGCCTCAATCTCGCCCTCCGGATCTCTAGGGGATCGGGGCGGCTCACATCTCGGGTTTCGAGGAAGACCCGAGACGTTTGTGAGATCGCTCTCTCAAGAACCTTGTTCGAAAACAGGGGTAGGTGTTACCAACCGGTGAGAGAGGAATTTAAAAGGTGGGTTCGGGACTTACTCGGGCTGACTCACGTGGGCGCTCTCTTAGATCACGAAGAAAGCCCCCCAGTAATGAAATTGGTTCAGAATCATCTCCCTTAAGTCATATTCTTCTTATTTTCTACGTTCTGCAATCACACACATATATGGTAAAGGTTATGGGACAAGTGGGTCAAAACTCACCCTTTTTCTCTCTGATGAGCATACACAAGCATGCGCATTCAAGAAAAAGAAAGAAAGGTGGGGGCAGAGAGGAATTCGTCACGCGAGAAGGTCAAGGGAGTGCTTAGACTGGTAGATAATTGACATAACCTGGTAGCAAAACGGGCTCAGTAACTGAGACCGGCTCACGAGATCGCTACTAGACGTTATTTTTTATATCAACTAGCTAGGAACGATGGTCGGTCTGCCGTGGTAGTAAAGCAGGCCAAGCGAACCTAGCACGACAACATTACGACTAGACGACAGGACTGTCATGAGATGCTAACCTCAATCCCTCTTGATTAAACGAGAGAGTAGCAAAGGAATGGTTAAAGAGAGGAAGGGTATAGAAGAAAGGAGAGAGAAAAAGGAAGACGAGATGCAGTCGGCGCTAGACATCATTGACTGTTTCAGGAGATAGGAGAGAGAGAAAGTAGTCGGCGGTAAGCTTCACCGACTGTGTCGGATGAGAAGAGAGGAAGGGAGCCAACTGGCACTTAATCTCGCCAATTGATAGAAGAAGAGAGGGAAAACCAATTGGCACCAATTGATAGAAGAAGAGGGAGAAGACCCACCTGGCACTAAGCCTCACCGACTAGTATAGAGAGAAAAGACAGCCGACACTAGGCCTCGCCGACTGGTAAAAGAAGGAGAGGATATCAACCTGGCACTAGGCCTCACCGACTGGTAGAGAGATAAAAGACAACCGATGCTAGGTCTCACCGATTGATAGACGAAGAGAGAGGAGACCAACCGATGCTAGGTCTCGCTGACTGATAGATGAAGAGAGAGTAGACCAACAGGGGCTAGGTCTCGCCAACTAGTAGAAGAAGAGACAGGAGACCAACCGACGCTAGGTCTCGCCGACTGATAGACAAAGAGAGAGAAAGCCAACCGACGCTAGGTCTCACCAATTGAGAGAAGAAGAGAGAAAGCCAACCGGTGATGGATCCCGTCATTTGACAAAAGAAGAGAGAGAAAGCCAATCGATGCTAGATCTCAACAGTTGACAGAAGAAGATAGAGAAAGCCAACTGGTACTAGGTCTTGTCAGTTGACAGAAGAAGAGAGAGAAAAGCGACTAATGCTAGGTCTCGCCAGTTGACAGGGACACAAAGAAAGAGAGAGAGAGAGAGAGAAGAGAGAGAGAAAGAAAGAAAGAGAGATAGAAAGAAAGAGAGAGAGAGAAGGGAGGAGAGAGAAAGTTACCTGCTCGAAGGGTACCGACCCTATGCTTCTCTCTCCTCTCTCTCTCTCCAAGACATACTCACAAGCTCAAGCAAGGAATCAAAATTTTATTGAATCTTCCAGAAATTCACTCAAGACAGAGACGTGGTGGGGGGTTTGCGCGTCGTTCTTTTACAATGAGGCAGTGCCTATTTATATAGAGTCGTGCCTAGACATGAGTGGATTGATCAAAATTAAACCTAATTGCTAAAAATTAATATTTAATTGAATTAAAAGAAATTCTAAAAATGGGTGCAAAAAGACTATTTTGCCCCTGCTTAACAATGTGTGGAATTTCATAACAGTCCATGTGGCTACCCGAGAACTTGTGTGATCTTTCGTGGCTGACCCAGGGTTGTTCTGATACTCGTTTGATTGAACGATAATTGTTTTCTTGTAGGGCTGGATATGACGATTATTTTGATACCAACTTCGAGCCATGAATCATGTTTTCGAGCCATGATCACGAGCCTTGAAAGTTATTTAAATCTTGAAAACTTCGGATCGATAGTGTGGTCTTTCCTTAACGTCTTTCTGTGATTTCTTCATCGTAGCGCATAAGCA
Organism: Amborella trichopoda; assembly: GCF_000471905.2. The sequence continues at coordinate 4,340,836 of NW_006494789.1, forward strand.
TGTCATCACGATCGCGTGGCAAAAATCGGAATGCGATTTGGAGCCCGAACGAAGATTTCGCAACTTTTGAGTTTTCGTCAGAATTTCATTAACTTCGTTAGCTTCGTGCATGAAATCTGACCGTCCATCATGTACATGGTTTGGTCCAATGATAGCCCTGAACCTTACGCACACAATGCAATGGTTTTATGTTGATCCGTGGTTTTATGTTGATCCGTTATGCGAGCGTTGTGATTTGGTTGATTGAGTGAGGCATGTTGCCGCTGAATTTTCTATAATTTCTTCACGAATCGGCAATTTCCCTCTAGCTTTTCTCCCTGCTCAGATATCGTTTCGGGGAGTGCCACATATCGAATTGTTTGTCTTGATGAGACAAATATGCTCATCAAATTTGAGAGCGATCCGACTTAGAACGAGTAAGTTATGGACCCCGAAAGTGACTGCCCGTGACTGTAAATATAGCCACCTTTAATGGTGTTTGGTGCAGTGAGGCCATACAGGAATAGTCTACGGCCTCTCCTATTTCAATGTTTTGCTCATATCTTTGTTTTAGAGCATCTGATGAAGCCGAAACTTCGTCCATAGGGGTTTTCAACAGTGCCAGATCCAATGGCATTGGTCCTACAATAATTTGAGACACCAACAATTTAGCTCCAGTTGTAGGGTCCGTTTCAAGGTGCTAGAGGCCAATTTTTTGAAAATTGTTTCTTTGTGTTCACTACCTTAGACATGTCTGATGGTGATGAAACTTGGCAGGTGATCTTTTGAAGTGCTAATGACAATTTTGAGGAATTTTGGGGCCCTTCTGAGATTGTCAGGAATTTTCCACTATTTCATAGGCTTTATTGACCTGCTTCCCACCAGGGACCAAGGTGATGAAAAATGTGTTCAAACAGTGAAGTGCCCCTCTTATGCTTTCTCCTTCCTCAAGATGATATACCTGCTTGTCTTCTTCTTGTACTGTCACCACGTGAGCTGCTTCAATTGTCCCGAACGCCTTCTTGAAACTCTCAAGTTGTATCTGCCCCTTCTGGATCAAAGCCTCAATATGATCCTTGAGGGTGAATCATTCCTGGACAGGGTGTCCCAATATCTTGTGGTAAGCGCAGTAGTTCAGGCTGCTGATAAGACCAGCTTCTTCTGGCTTTTTTGACTCAGACAGGACAATCATCTATTGATCTAGCAACATCCGGAGTAGGGTTGGGACCCACTCCTTATTGAAGCTATAAACTTTGGTTCTCTTCTTTGCCCAGTAATCCTTCCCATAGAGGTTTGGAGGTGGAGGCACCCTATTGTAAGCCTGGGGTTTCTATTGTCCTGCTTGAGGTGTGGCTGGAGCATTTGTTGGGTTCACCCTTTGGACAAGTCTAAAGTTTAAGGGGAGGCCTTCTTAGGATCTGATACAGTGACAGCGACACTGACCACTCCTTTTTGCTGATTGCCTCGGGCATTGGATTTAGCATTGCCCGAGCTACGATTATTTCACCCATTCTATGACTGCGTCTGAGGCCCACCATGATGCTTGAAGAGGATCTCTATACAGACTGATTTAGAGATAAGGTCTGATATGAAAGTTGGGTTTGAAGCCTCAACATGTAGGGAAATCTCTGGTCGCATGTTGCATACGCAGGTTTGGACTGTATCAATTTCAGGCATGGGATTAGCTTGGTGTGCAGCCAGATTCCTCCACCTTCAACATGAGAAGATCGATAGCCTAAACTTCCCTTTCGACCTCGTAGAAGTGCTTGTAGAACAAGTGCTCCATTTCTTCCCAGGTTTGGACCGCGTTTGGGGGGAGACGAGCATACCACTTGAATGCCGGCCCGTCAAGATTCTCAACAAACTGATAGAGAAGAAGCCTCCCATCAACTATTGTCTCTTGACATGCCGAATAGAAATGGGCAATGTGGTGATAAGGGGAGCTCGTGCCATTGAAAGGCGGGAGTTTCACCTTTTGGTAATTTGGGGGAAACGAGAGCTAATCAATATAGGAATGATAGGGCTTCTGATAGAGGGTTGAGCCTTGTATGCTCAAAATCTGCCTTCCTTACCAACTGTGGGTGACCATAGCGTCAATGTTAGCTTGAGAGATCTGACGAGGGGAGGAATGGTTGTGTGAAGGAGGTGGCTGCCTCATGACCATGACCAGCTCGACTGGATGAGGAGAATTGGTACCCTGATGGGATGAGTTCCTAGGGGGCCGAGTACCTTCCATGAGCTCGATCTTGTCCATCATTCTACGCATCATGTCTTCAAACCAGTTCATTCGATCCGCCTGACAATCATTAGGGTCGTCGATGACCATTACGCTGACCCACTCCTCAGGGAGATCAATCCCTTACATGGTAAGCATCTTGCTTGCCTTCCAGATTGGCAGTGATAGGTCAATCAGTAGGGGTTCAACATGCCCTAACTAAGCTCGAGCCTTATACACTGATCGGGTCAAGACCGATTCGCGATAGTCTTGGGACCTCGGGGGCTGCACGGTTGGGTCGTCTCTTATGACACTGATAACCATACAGGGTTCTGGTCCTTCTACAGGGTTCTGGTCCTTCTACCTCAGGTTCTGCTCCAGGCTGTAGGGGGTCGAAGGGATTTTCTGTTAAAAGGTCAACAAGCTTGCTTGCCTTGAGCTTCTTGGGTTCTTCCCTTAGCGCTATTTGTATGCCCCAGTCAAGTTTGGCTCTCAGGCTCTGATATACCTCCTTATAGAACTGAGACCGGGAATGGTCCTCTGTCTTTGAACATGATAAGGCTGTGTCCATAAGGTGCGGCAAGGGATGTGGGCCAGAGATAAGAGCTAGTTCAGGCTTTCGCCTTGGCTTGGGGAGAGACGGGGGATGGAAGACCTCATCTCCTAGGAGAGTCTTGCCCCGTGCTCTCTTATGAGCTCCAAAGGTCAGTCCGATCGGAAGAGGATACCGTAGAAGGGTACTCTTTGGATTCGAGTACCAAGTCTTGAGCAGTTCGACTGGTGGAGAAGGGACAAATGGGGGAGGAAGGGACAAATGGGGGAGGAGTCAACTATTAGTGACCCTTCAGTAGGGACCGTGGATTTGTCCATGGGGTGACGCATGTGAGCCACTTGCAGAAGGGTTTCGGGTGACCTGATGGTCAACCCAGGCTCGAGCAATGGGTCAGGCCTTAGGTGGCCAAGGATTGCGAGCATGTGTTTGTGAGGGAGTGACTTTGTAACCACCCCTCACAGAGTGAACAGGCATGTACTGAGAGGGACAATGAGGGGGTCGTCTCTCCTATACTCGGCTAAGAGCAATCAGAGGACTGCCCCGAGTAGTGTGATATGTATGCATCAGGTATACAGGGCATGGTCCGAGAAGACTCGAACCTGGATAGTTGTTCGAGGCAGCTTGAGGGTTGCCCCGAAGTGTGGCTCGAGTGGATGGACCATGAGACTTAGTGAGCATGTGGGAGGTGGTGGCCTTAAGACCTCCTCCTCCGTGTGTCGAGCCTCTTGTTATAGGGGCCCGATGTGGCAGAACATGAGGGGTGGCCTTTCAGCGACATATATGAGCATTGACACCTGGACTTCCATGCGCATGAAGGGAAGTGACTACCTTTCAGCTGCTCCGAGCAGTGGGACCAGCAAGCGACTTGTCAATGGAAGGGTGCATGCGATGTGCAGTGGCTAGTCTACCACCCATGCAAGGTGCTTTGGGTTAGAAGATGGGGAGTGAGGGACTTTTGAGTCCCTCCTTACACCAATCCAGGTAAGAACTTGAGAGTGTGACATTGGGTCCTCACTCAGGACGAAGGTCAGGAACGAGATTCGAGGAACCTGTTCCTGAGAAAAGTTCACGTGTCTGGGGATCATAAAGTCCCCAACTCGGATGAACGGGTTAAACAACCCAGAAGATATGTGTGTGCTAATAAGCAGGAAAACAGAAGAAAAGAAATGCCAAACAAGAACGATCCAACGATGGGGTAGCGTGTCCCCAGAGGAGTCGTCAAGCTGGTTCGATGCCTTAATCTAGCCTTTGGGTCGGGTAGACCTGGTGACATGGTTTCAGATTCGAGTTGGACCCAGGACTTGAGACCGCTTTCTCATGAACAGTGTGAAGAAGACAAGGGCAGGAATACCAACCGGTGAGAGAGGAATTAAGGTCACAAGGAGGGACTCACCTCGTGTGGATTCATGACATGCTCGGGCTAACTCGCGTGGGTGCCCTCTTGGATCACGTTAGAATGCCCCCCGACCTGTGGCCAGTTCGGAATCGCCTCCTTTGACCTGTTTTCTTCTTACCTGTAAAACAAACACACACATTAGAGTACAGACAAGTGGGTCTGAGGACCCCACCTTGTCATAGGGTGAATGCACACATACGTGTGTGCTCGAGGAAAAAATGGAAAAATAACATAAAAGAGTCCATGTCAATTCGACAGCCTCACGGCGTCTCCTTGACGATGGACTTTTAGTACAGGTCCTATAGTAAGGAAAGAACTAAAAAGGGGTGAGATAGAGAAAATGATAGCGAAAAGAAAAGAAAGAATAGTTTGAAGGCTAGTATGTTTTTCAATTAGTCCTCTAGAGAAAAGTGGAATGAAGGTTGGTTTGGATCTCACCCAACTCTTCAGAAGCAAAGAAGGAAAGTTTTGTAAAGAGAAGAAGAAAAGAAAGAATGGGAGAAGTGATGAAGGCCAGCTTGGCTCTTGCTGAACCTTCCAAAGAGGGAGGGAAGGGAAGAAAGAGAATGCAAATGTTTGACCCGACAGCAAGATGGGTGCAGTGCCAAAACTAGCGCGACGACTGGTCTGGCGCGGCGACTAATCAGGCACAATGGCTGGTCTTGCGCAGCAGCTAGACAGGCATGATAACTAAGCCGACACAATAGCTAAACTACTCGACGACAAGACTGGCGTGGCGATTTTCACGGCACAGTGACTAGTCTAGCGCGACTAGCTCGACAACTAGACGAGCACAGCAACTAGACCGGCACAACGGCTAAACTGCTCGACGCCAAGACTGGCACGGCAGCACAAGGCTCAGCCAGCCCTCTGGTCAAACAAGTAAAAGGAGAAAGAAGAGAAAGGAGATCATGCTCAGAAGTGTTTGCTACCGTGCAGGGCAGAAAGTGAGAAGGAAGAAAGGTCACGCTCGGCGGTGTTTACTACCGCGCGCGACAGAGAAAAGAGAGAAGAGAGGTGAGAGAGAAGGGAAAACATCATGCTCGGTAGTGTGCACTGCCTTGCGCAACAGACAAAGAGAGGGAAGAGAGCGTCACGCTAGGCAGTATGCACTGCCGCGCACAACAGACAGAGAGAGAAGAGAACGTCATGCTTGGCAGTGTGCACTGCCGAGCGCAACAGACAGAGAGCGAAAAGCACATCATGCTCGACAGTATGCACTGTCACACGCAACAGACAGAGAGAGAAGAGAATGTCATGCTTGGCAGTGTGCACTGCCGCACGCAACTGACAAAGAGAGAAAAGCACATCACGCTCGGTAGTATGCACTGCCGTGAGCAACAAACAGTGGAGACAACGTCACACTCGGCAGTAAGCACTGCCGCGCGCAAGAGACTGAGAGAGAAAAGAACATCACGCTTGGCATTTACACTACTATGCACGACAAATAGAGAGAGAAGAGAAAGTCACGCTCGACATTTGCACTATCGTCCGCAACAAACAGAGATAGAAGAGAACATCACGCTCGACAGTATGCACTACCGCACACAATAGACTGAAAGAAACATGAGACGAGAAAGAAGTAGAGAGGAGAAAGAAAAGGAAAGAAGAAAAGAGAAAAGGAAAGAGAGAAGAAAGAAAAAGAAAGGAAATAGAAAAAGAAATAAAAGAGAGAAGAAAGAAAAGGAAGAAGAGAGAGATAAAGAAGAGAGAGAAAGAAGAGAGAGGAGGAGAGAGAGAAAAAAGAAGGGAAAATAAGAGAGGGAAATGAGAGAAAGAAGAGAGGAGAGAAAAAGTTACCATACGCATAAGGGTACTGCCTAAAGTCTTCTCTCTCCTCTCTCTCTCTCCAAGACGTGACCCAAATCTCAAACGAAGAAATGTAATTTTTATTGATGCAAGAAGCGTCTGTTACATTAGGTGCATGCTTGTTTATATAGAAGTGGAACCCAAACATGGGTGCGTAATCAAAACTTGACCTAATTGTTAAAAATTAATCGTTAAGTGAATTAAAGAAATTCTAAGAAAATGGGGTAAAATGACGATTTTGCCCCTGTACCAACAATCCACAAAATTCCAATTGAGTTCCTGTTGTGCCCAATAACTCTTGCGATCTTCCCGAGTTGGTTCGAGTTCTTTCCAGTCTCAATTTAGCCCAAAGATGGTTCTTTTCTTGATCGGCTCGGGAAGACAGTCGTTTTGACACCACTTTCGAGCCACGGATCAGGTCTTTGGGCCATGATCACGAAGTGCGAAAACTACAAGAAACGTGCGATCTTTGTTTCAAAACTACACACTTTTTTCAGTGTTCTTTGATAATTTCTTCGTTGAATATCGATGAGTAATTCGTCGTGAGAGTTTGGCGACGAACGTGGCTTGATTTGGTACCCAAAGGACCATTTCCATTTTTGATCTTTTGGCCGGAGTTTGGTTTTCGGTGGTCGGAAAGTGCAGCAACTTCGTACTCATCATGCGTCGAATATGATTGTCCATCATGTGCGAGGTTCGGCTTTGATGTAGCCTCGAACCTTATGCTCACAATGGATCTGATTTTAGGTCGATCCGACATGTGAGTGTCGTGATGTGGCCACTTGATCGAGGTGCACTCCTACTAGAAAACCTGCAACCTTACCTTGAATCGTGATCTTCTTCTTGTGTTTTTCTTCTGGCTCGAGCCACGTCATGGGCTGTGCCACATATCGAAATGCTCGGGTCAACGAGATGAATATGCCCGTAAAATTTGAGCTTGATCCGGCTTGGGATGAGAGAGATACAACCTTTAAAAGTTGAGCTCAAAACCCATGAACAAAGTTTCCATTAATGGAAATTAGTTCACTGAGGGTGCATGGTAATAGCGTGTGACCTACCCATTTCCGGTAATTTGGCTATAACTTGGTCCAAAAACGTCTGATTAAACCAAAACTTGGTCCCTAAGGGTTTCCAGACTTTTTGGATCTAATGACGGTGGTCCCATAGTCATTTGACATTTTGGTGATGGGGTTGTAGTTATAAGGTCCATTTCAAGGCGATAGAGGCTGATTTTCCCAAAACTATTTTTGTGTCTGCACTACCTTAAACTCGTTGGATTATGATGAAACTCGGAAGGTGTTCTTAGGAAAATTTATCAACATTCTTGAACCTTTTTGGGCCATTATGAGACTATTGGAAATTTTGCTTATGGATCAGGGCTTATCGTTCTATGGCTTCCATAGTCCACATGTATTTTGGTACCTGCAGACCTAGGTCGCATATTGCTTTTCTCTTTATTAGTAATGGGGATAAAATTGTTAAAAAATACCCTAAAACACATACTTGTCTACCAGTTGTGAGATAAGACGCCTTATGGTTTGTATGCAACCTTGAACCCCACGAATTTCTCTGAAGCTCAGAGGACGGGGAATTTCGGTGATGGCTCGTATTTTGGATGGGTCCACCTCAATAGCCCTTTGGCTTACTATAAAGCCTAGTAATTTTTTGGATTCAACTCCAAAACCACAATTTTGTGGATTGAGTTTGAGTTGATATTTCTGGAGTCTTTCGAAAATGGTTCTCAGGTTAGTGAGGTGATCAGACCTAGCGTTTGACTTGACCAAGATGTCATCGACGTAGTCTTCCATGATGGTATGTATTAAGTCATGGAAGATGCTAATCATTTCCTGTTGAAGATGCCAAAGGGCATTACAAAGTAACAGTAGGTTCCCCATTGCGTTATGAACGATGTTTTGGTTTGGTCTTATTCTACCATGAGGATCTGGTTGTAGCCCTAGAAGTTGTCCATGAATGACAATATCTAGTGTCCTGCAGTGCTGTCGACTAAGGTATCTATGTTTGGTAATGGGAAAATGTCTTTGGGACATGCCTTGTTGAGGTCTCTGTAGTCGACACACACTCGGATCTTCTCGTCTTTCTTGGGTACAACCACTATGTTGGCCAACCACTTTGAATAATCGACAAGGGTGATGAAATTTGCCTTGAGAAGTTTATTGATTTCTTCCTTAATTTTGAGCCCAAGGTGGGTCTTTTGACGTCAAAGTTTCTGCCTTACAAGCTTTGCCCCTTCGTTGATTATTAAGTAATGTTGCACCAATATGAAATCTAACCCTGGCATATCATTGTATGACCAGTCGAAGACATCACGATATTCCTTGAGAAAAGAAATCATGTTTTTCCATTCCTCAGGAGATAGGGAGGCTCCAATCTTTGTTAACCTTGGGTCCTCCTCGGTTCCTAAGTTGATGTCGATTGTCTCTTCGATGGTAGCCATTGGGTCACTATCAAATCTCTTCTTGAACTGCTCAACATGGGAAGTGAGTTCCTCGGGTTGAGGGATTTCTTCAAACTCTTGGTTCTCTTAATCTTCGCCCGGGTTATCCGAATTGTCATCTTGGGTGTTTTACATCGTTAATGGGCTATCTTGAGTGTTTGTCAATTTTTAAAATTCTTTTTTCTTATTATCAATTTTATCATGTTTTGAATTTTCAATTGTTTTTAAAATATTGCAAGAGGTGTCCCTTATGGGACACGCGAGAGATATGTTGAGGACCGGACGTGCAGAGTGGTTAGGTGGCCACCCTATGCCTATCCATTTTTTGGCACCGGGACTTGAAGGTGCCTCTAGTATGCTTCCAGCGATTCTCGAGATATGGGAGTGATTAACTAATTCTATCCCTGGGTTTGAATAGGCGAATGAGCACGCTTGGTTGTGTCAAAGCCAATTGTGTATACTTCCAAATCCAGGTCAGCAAAAAGGTCTTCAATTCTCAGTTCTTACATGTGTTGAGGTGTGGGAGAAGAATTATTCACTGTTGGGGGTCAAGGATCACCTTCAGCCATTTTGAAGGACGGGCATCGAGAGGGTCGAGGCTTTGAATGCCTTCATATACGAAGCCAGGATGGCATGAAGGCTTCATTCAGCTTTACAATAAGGTGAGAGAACGCCCGAGTCCTCCTCGATCCTCATTTTTTCAGTTTTGGCTTGAGGTGATTCAGAGATTGCCTCTGTTACGTTTCAGCCTTGACTTCCCAAGCCTTGGGCTGGTTGGAAATATTGAGAGAAGAGCATGTACCAAGCCTCGAGGGACCCAAAACCGTATCGATGTTGACATTGAATAATCTCTTCCATCGATGTGGAAGTTTGTAAAATTTGAGGAACAAGGTCGCTGGCCTCTAGGTGTAAGGTGGCACAATTGGTTTGCTCGAAGGAAATGAGTAGGATTTCTCTGAGCTCGACCGCTACGACTAGCTTTTTGTTATATATACTAGATCTTGGGAGAGAAGAAAGTTCAACACATACCTTAGCAATGCCGTTCTTTATTGGAAATTTGAGGCATTGATGGAGTGTAGAGGCCACCACGAGATTCTCATGCAGCCACAGTCTTCCTAACCGCATGTTGAATGAGGGTTTTATGTCCAAGATATAAAACTTTATCACTTGGACGATGGGGCCAATCTTGAGTGCAAGTGGCAGTATGCCTTCAGCTTGTCCTGTCGTACGCAACGATATTGAGTTGACACAGCTCTAAGTCATTTGAGCTTTTGCCTATCTGCTTCACTGTTTTCATATGGCATATGTTTAAGGATGCCCCATTGTCAACGAGTACCCTCTGTATCTCACATCCTTGCATGAAAACGGTGTTGTGCAGTGGTTGGACATGAAAACGATTGAAGCTGGTTCGGATGTCATCATCTGTGAACACAATTGGCATAGGTGCATCAGCTGGTTGATCAACTCGTCTAGTTGTGTGCTACTTAGGATGTGCGTATTGGTGAGGACTTTCTCAATCTAGGCCCTATGTGCCAGTGAGTTATTAAGCAGCTCTAAGATGGAGATTTGAGCCTGGATTTTTTCGAGGTGAGTTGATAGATCATAAGTGGTTACAGATCCTTGGGTTTCTTTGTTTATTTCATGATTTGTGGCCTCGGCTGATTGTTTAGGCTTTAAGATATTTCCCATTCTTTCTTTGAGGGTATCGGCCATCATTTGCATGGGTTTGAATACTCGGCCTCTTTGGGTTAAGAAATCTACTTCACCTGCCTAAAGCTCGATAGGGTTAGCCCTTGCGAGAATGTTGGGATATTTTGGGGTGTTAGCCCCTTATTTGGAAGATGATCCCTTTTCGTTGACCCCGACCATATCGATATCTGACATATCATCTTCATCATATTGATCGCACTTAGGTGGGTCGTTGTGATTTTGAGGTGAAGGGCTTCCTTTTAGAAGATCCAATAGATCTTTTTCGAGCTCTTGGAGGTAGTGACCACAAGTAAATATGAATTGAGCCGGGTCTTCTTCTTCGTCTCCACTCTCAATCATGTAAATGACAACGTCCCCTTTTGGGTTGTCTTGGGCTCCCGTCTTTTCGGCCGTTGTGACCGTATTTTCAGGGAAAGGATTTGCAAAGATACCCATCTTTTGATAAGGCTCTTCAACAGGCTGATTTTTTGGTGGGACAGTGATACTCCCCCTATCGATTTGAATAAACCATTTCAAATGATAGCAATTTTGAGTGTCATGTGCGTGGTTCTGGTGCCATTTGAACCATTTTCTCTTATCTGTGACTTGGAATGGTGGCTCGAATGGTGGTGGGAGATAAACCATGTCTCTAGACAAGACTAATTCTAGTACTTTTTCTAATAGGTCTTTGAGAGGAGTGAAATTATCCTATCACCTTTGGTTGTTATTTTGAGCGTTGACTTTACGCCAACCCTTTTGGTTTTGGTTTTGATTATTGCGTTGAGCAGCTAAACCTCGAGCTGGCCTGTTAAAGACAATTTCATTAACCTGACTTGAAGCATTCTTGTTGTTGTTGTTGTTTTTGTTTTTATTTTGGGGAGTGGTTATTGGTTTATTCTCAGATCTGGTGCTTAGGGGTGTTCCTCTGGCCCTTTCATGACATGCCACCTGCTCAATCACAGAGTAGAAAGAGTAGGGGATAAGACATTGGCTGAAGAAGGTCTTGTATTTGGGAGTAGCATTTTCTAAGGCCATAGAGATTTTGGTTGGGTCCGTGATTGGACATTTGATGACCCGCATTGGCCGCCTCACAAAATCGATCGATAAAGTCCTCGAAGGATTCTTCCGGGTTTTGTTTTGTTGCACTGAGTTCGCTCAGGGAGAGAGGCCTTGGTGTCGATCTACGATAATGGGAAATGAATAGATTGAACATTTCATTTGGAGTGATGTGCGGTTGAGTACTCATCATTCGTCGGTGCCAGTTCAGAGCCGCACCGGACAATGTTTGTGAAAATATGGCCTTCAGTTCATTGGGCCTATTTTGCAAAGTTCGAATGGAGAGGAAGTATGTGTTAACATGGGTATCTGAATCGCTCTTCCCGTTATACTTGTTTCGAAATTCTGAGATGACAAATCCGAAGGGAAGGTCCTCCATGCCTTTGAGGGTCCCATGGACATAGGCCTTCGGGGGTAAAATTTATTGAATGCCCATTCTTACAAGCATATCTTGCATTATTTTCATGGTTCCATCATATTGGGCATTCAATATGACGGTAGGCCCACTAGTTGGTGGGTTCCCAAGAGTAGAATGATGAGTCAAAGCTTGGGGTATATATTGGCCCATATGGACCTGAGGTTGATGAGCTGCTGTCACCGGGGTGGTTTGATATACATGTGCCTGAGGGACCCATAGGTGTCGACACCAACTACGAAAATTGCACGGTCTATTGGACCGGATGGACTATAGGGACCGATTGAAGAACTAGTTGACTTGGTTGTCCTAGGGGTTGCCCTATACCGCTAAACTGGTTAGGAATAGACCCTTGTGGTGGGGCATGAATAGTGTAACCTTGGTCAACTAAACTTTGGAGGGCAGCTTGGATACCTATCACCTAAGGGTCAGTTCAGGTCGATACCCGTATTTCGTACAATGTTCAGGTTATCATGAGTTGTACTATGGTGGCTTGAGGCTGGTTCAGATTCCCTAGACCTAAGTGGGTCTTGGTTTCGAGGTCACCGTGCCTCGAGGTTATTTTAGTTCGAGTTATGGGAACGCGTGTTTGAACCCAGGTCGAATCCCTTGACTATTCAAAGTCTTTCGGGTAGAACTAGCTTTTAGGGCTATGTAGATCTCAGGATTGGGAGCTGATCCATGGGATTCTATCTCTAATTGAAGACTTGGGCGTCGAAAAATGGACGGACCTGGGTTCTGGCCATAATCCTAAGGAATTGCAACATATTAGTCCCTATGTTTAGGAAGGTTAGGTTTGGGGTTGGCTGTGGAGCAATCATCATAGTCGCTCTGGGTGGCCGTCATGGTGACTGCTTCTGACTAGGTTCTAGAATCTAGAATTAGGGTGAGATCTAGACTCGACGGCCTAGGAAAGACCTAGTCTGACTCTAGGGGCGAAACCTTAACTACAACCTAGGCTAGGACTAGATTGGATGAAACTTGCTAGACTCAATGGGTTTTGGTTTAGACCCTGAACTAGGGTAAAACCTAGTTTAACTCTAGAGGCAACTCTAAGGTTAGACCTATGCTAGAACCTAGACTGAGATCTAGACTAGATAGGTATGAGTCTCAATTCGGACCCAAAGTGGGTTTAGGTTCAGACCTGGGGGTGAGCCTGGTTCGGACCTGGACAGAGCTGGGTGCAAGCCTGGGCTTCGACCAAGAGGGATTTGAAGATCAGATCAGGTGTGGACCAAAACTGGATCAAGGTTGAGCTAGGCATGAGCCCTTGGCTCAAACCAAAAGGAGGCCTAGGTTCGGACCTAGGTGTGAACCTGGTTCGGACCTGGGCTAGGCTGAGTACAAGCCTGGGCTTGGACCAAGAGAGTTTCAACTTGGACCAGAAGCAGATTTGGACTGAGAGCTAAGATTAAACAACTGAGATAAGCAACACAGCACTCAAAAACTTTTGCCCTAAATTATGAGTAGGCTCGATCTGAGTGGGTTCCTAACTATTGAAATGCGGCTAGGCTGAGTAGGTCCCCATGTAGGTCCTGGCTTCTTGTTATAGGATTTTCACCAGGTCCTACTATGTGTGGAGTTGCATTGAGGAAAATTACGGAGGGGCGCTCACAGTTAAAGTTACGCGAATCCTAACCGTCTCGTCTCTCAATGCTAGGTTCCCCTCAAGTTGTTATTGCAGATTTTTTGGGTTTTTGAAAATATTTGTTGGTTTCCAAGGTATTCCCGGTCTAGTGTGTGAAAGAGTGTGTAAAGAAGCACGCAAGCAAAAATAAAGTGGCACGCAAACAGGCACACAATGCAAGAAAGAAATAAAGCAAGCGCTCGACACCAATCATGTCAGGCGATGCGTACTTCGAGACAGAGCTCGCTCGATACCACAATAACGATGGAGGGGTAAGAAACCCCTGAGAAGGTATTTAGTAAAATCAGTGAAACCAAGCACAGTCCGTGCCAAGTCAAGCGTAGCCTGGGTCGAGGGTGGCTCGAACGGGACACGGTACAAAGAGGGTGCAAGCAACCTTCAAAATCAATTTTTATTTTTTAATTTTGATGAAGCGGGGTTAAATTAAGCATGATAAAATAGGGAAATCATGATTTCTAACAATATAAATTAAAATAAAATAACATCGGAAAGCATAAACAAAGAAGACTTGTTTCAAGAAAATTATTTTTTTTTGTATTTTTTAAACAATTTATTTTTACCCAGAAATTGGTGAGCAGCAAGAAAAAAGTACCTGGAACAGACCTGTGGGATCTCGAGATTTTTTCGGGACCTCCGAGGCTGGGCAACACAGGTAGTGTCGCTCGGGCAGCACAGATGGTGTCGCCTGGATCTAGGCAGCACTGGTGGTGTCGCCCAAGGCAGACAACACTAATCAAAAGTTTTAAGAAAAATATTTTTTTTATATTTTTAAAAATTTTATTTTCACTTAAAATTTGGTTACTAGCAAGAACGAAGGCCCTGAAAAAAGACTGTAGGGTCCCAGAAATTTTCTTGGGCCTTTGGCTTTAAGCGTCACGAGGTTTTGTCATCTTGGACCTGGGTGGCACTTGTAGTGTCGCCCAAGACAGACAAGGTTTCGTGGCCGTAGAAACCCTGGGTCCTAGTCACAACCGAACTTGGGATTGCTTTGGACAAAAAACAGTAAGAAAACAGTGAATAAAATGTGTACTTCGAAGTTCGAATCAAGCTCGAACTGCTTTACGATGGGCGTCAAACTATTTACAATGCACATTGGAACGATCTTCAGATGAAGATCCCTCATATCCGAACACCACAAACTGATTTTAAAAAGATGACAGAGATAGTAGGGACAATCGAATTCTGATCGGAAGTCAGATCGACTCAGAAATGCGGAGATCTGCTCTCATATCACTGACAGAGCCACCATAGATCTGAAATACAAAATATGAATAAATTTAATAAAACTGATCTAATTCTAATTAAAATGAAATAAAAGTAGAAAAGAAGTATAAGAAGGGATAAAAAGGTACTAAACATGCCAGATGGCTCGGGACACTTGAGGCTTCGAGGCCTCGCCCATATCAGAACGGGCTGGATTTTATGTCATGCGTCCTCTTTGTCTCACTTTCTCCAACTGTTGACCAAGCCTTGGCTTGGTTGAATGGTTGTCTTTGTCTAAGGGTAGCTTAAGACTAGAGTTTCCTAAGTCTAGTTCAGGTCTCAGGACTAGGATTTCATAATCTCAATTTCTCAACTTTTAGGGTTTCAAAAGGTCAATCAGCCCCAAACAGCCATGAAAATACCCCTTTTATGGACTGATGATCAGCTGGGAAAGGAAACATGCCCTAACTAGCAAGTCCCCTAGCCTGGACTGCCATTCTGGTGGTCCTGAGTTCATGGAACCTATCCCAAAATGGCTGGGAAACTCATGCCATGCAGAAACTGCCATTTCGAGGCAGTTAGAGCTGAGTGGCACTAATAGTCTCGCCCAAGCCAGGACTGCTCAATATTGGTATTTTTCAATGCAGAGCAGATTTTGGGGCTATCAACATATTGCCGGCCAAAAATCATCTGTTTCGGGTCAATCTAGGTTGGGCGATGTTACCTAGACCAGATCTGCCCAAAATGGCATATTCTTGTTCAAGACCGATCTCAGGGCTGTAAGGATGCTACCTGCCAAGGATCGTCTGTTTCGGGTCAGTTTGGGTTGTGTCACCTAGACCAGATCTGTCCAAAATAGCAAATTCCTATTCAGGACCGATCTCAGGGCTATCAGGATGCTGCCTGCCAAAAATCAGCCGATTTGGGTCAGTCTGGGCTAGGGGACACTAGGAGCGTCGCTCAGACCAAATTTGCTCAAAACATGCAGTTTTCAGTTCAAGGCTAATCTCGGGGATGTCAGGATGCTGCCTGCCCAAAATCAATGAATACAGGTCAGTCTGAGCTGGGCGACACTCGGAGCGTCACCCAGTCGGTGAACAACGGTGGGAGCAACACCCAGTTTGGCTAGGCAGCACCAGGAGCGACACCTAGTCTGGTTGGGCGACACCAAAAGTGACACCCAAACCAAATATGCCCAATATCATCAAATTTCTGATTAAGTCTTATATATGGGCTCTTGTGATGCTTCCGGCAAAAATTTGGGTCAAAACAAGGTAATTGTCTACTTTTAGTGATTTTTTTGGTAAAACAGGGTATCTGCAGGATTCTAGATCATTGGGTAGGCAGTATGGTTCTGGATCAAGGCAATATGTTCTGGATCACATGGTGGGCAATATGGACTATGGTGATTTAAGATCTGGGGTTTGCTAGAATTGTGTGGTCCTATGGGTTCAGGAAAACAACAAAATTTACCAATTTTAAAATGGGGTGTCTACACGTCTAACTTCTCTAGGTTTCAAGAAAGGAAAAAAGTGAGGGCTGGCAAAGCAAGGATGTGATTTTGCATCAAGGTGGAGATTGTTGGGATTTGTTGGCATTTCTTCACGGCATTGGTGAATCGAATAAAGAAGTTGATTGTAGGTAGTTTTATCGTAGGAAGTTCTTTTGTTTGAGCTTTCCTTGAGATTGTATGAGGTAACTCTACATAACCCCAATCTTGTAAGTTTTTATTTTTGATAGTGAATACATATTTACCGTCTTGCCCATGGATGTAGCCCATCTTGAGTGCACCATGTAAATGTGTGTGTCCCTTTGTATTTTCATTTGTGTTGTGCTTTGAAGATTTTCCATATTACTTGCTTTCTTGTTTATTTATTTTTTCTCAATTATATTGCCATTGTAACTGCATCTTGGACATATTATTAAAGTGTTGAAATCATTGATGTGGAGTGCTCACCACATCTACAAGGGATTTGAGATATCATGTTTTGCTCAAAGGGGTAATTGGGTTATCCCGATTCTACAGTAATAACCAAATCTTGTATTTTATTTATTAATTATACATCCAAACAGGAAAATAGCATCTTAGTATTCACTTATTTTTACAAAATAATGAAAGTACATAATATACTCCTCCTAATTTCTTTTAGAAACAAAAAAAACTATTTTTAGAGATTCATAATGACCTTTTGAAAAATAAAATTGGGGCAAAAATTGCCGATTCAACCAATTCTCCAATCTGATCCATCGATCCTTCGATCCGACACGGGTATAGATGCGACCAATTCGAGTTCCGATCCATTTTTTAAACAACAAAAAAAATGCATAGAAAAAAATTAAATCACTTAAAGAAGAAGTCACCAGTCTAAGTCCAACTACATCAACGGTTCCGGAAAAATGATTTTAAATGCTAACAACTTTCTTTTTGTAGGGGCAAGTTGGGTTGATGTAATAATCCAACCGTTTGTATTTATTCGGACACCTTCATGGAATCACCCAAACATATTTGACCCAGTCGTAGATTTGAATGGACAGTTGATTAGAAGGCTTAGAATATTTTAATTTTATTTTCTATTTTATAAAATTATTTTTTAGTAAAATTTGGGGGCACCGTATCTCTCAAAGAGGTGCACCTAAAAAAACAACAAAAAATATTTCTTAAAAAAACAGGGCAAGCTTTCTATACTTTCCCTACTACATAAAGCTTATATACTTCCCCATGGACGACTGATATGGCTCCAATCACAATGTCATGTTTCTATACTATTTTATTTTTAATGTTTATTTTTACACCAAATTTTGGGCATCCCCTCTTCTCTTAAACTTGCACTTGTAAAAAAAATATAAAAATAATATGCCCAATAAAATAAAATGATCAAAATACCTTTGAAAGTTCAAGGGGTATTTTAGTCATTTTATTTTATTAAAAATTCATTTTTAATATTTTTAGGTGTGCCCCATTGAGACGTTGGCACATACCAAATTTCATATTTATATAATTTGTGGAAAAAATTAAAAATAAAATACTTTGAGATGTCTGAACTAGATCAAACGGTCAGTGGCCCACTTGATCTAAATTGG
Organism: Amborella trichopoda; assembly: GCF_000471905.2. The sequence continues at coordinate 4,358,335 of NW_006494789.1, forward strand.
ATGGCTCAATAGGGGAGATATCTTCTATGCATTAGAGGAAATATAGAAACCTTTTCCTAAAAAATAACCAAAATACCCCAAGATTATAGGGTATTTTTGTCTTTGCTATAAATAATATTTATCTTTCTATTAGGACTGCCCAAAAGTTTATGTAAGGAAAAAGTTTATCTAATGTTGCAACCTTTAAAGATGCACCTAAAAACTCTATCAGAAAAGGTTCTTTTAATGTTGAAAAGCCCTCTACTTGATCATCTCAACATTGAGATGTATAAAATATGTTAATAAAAAAAAAAGAATTTGAGTCTCGGATATAGTGCTTCTTGCAACACATTATTTAAACTGTCAATCCTCAAGATTTTCATATGTTTATAGACCTACTTGATTTTAACTATTTTTGGAGTTTAATATTTTATAATTAAATATCAAAACAGATTTTCAAACAATCCTAAGATATTTTTACACTACAATTACATATTATGATAAAATTTGGATGTGCGCCTTAATTGGTTTGTATAAAGTTGCAAGCTTATAGAAACTACACCCTTTACGTAATAACATATTTGTGAGAATGTAAAAATAAAATAAAATAGTTTAACGCATTGACATTATGATCAAAACCATTTTAGTCATTCCATCAGATCTAATGGCTGGAAATAGGGGTTTATATCTAGGTGGAACCCCATATACACGTACGAAACACAGTTACGATAGTTTCCATAAGAAACTTATTTTCGACTTGCGACCGGTTTTGGCTGGATAACGAAAATATGGGTGGAGAAAACAAAGGATTTCATTTGCCATTTCTTCATTTTACTTGGAATTTATTCCAAGTGGGTTCGTCTTAATGAATCATGCGATAAATGCACCTCCTAGTTTTAATGTTTCAATTGGTCCAAAGTTCATGCTAGTATTGCAAAATTCACCAATGTGGATTAGGGAATCACCAATTAAGTTTATGCATCGGCCTGATTTTGTCTAGTTCTGTTAGAAATCAGATCGCCCAAATACCTTAGTTCCTATCCATTTTATTTTATTATTATTTTTATTTTCAAAATTGAAATTTATATTATGTTTTTTGAGGATCTATTCTCACATTAGAGAGTCAGTCTGATTGTCAATCCAAACTAGCATTTTCCGTTCTAGATTGGATTTTTGGAAGGTCAATTTATCCTATCAATCCTATTTTCTAATAGAGAGTCAGTTTGATTGTCGGAAAGGTCGCTAATTCAATTAATTGAACATGGATGAATTCACATTTGCCCTTTTGCCTTTTAGGTTTGAGCTTACTTGGTTGTGGGAAAGGCCACTAATTTAGTTAATTGAAGAGTTTTGGAATAATATTCAAATAGAAGGGTGGAAAGGCTATCGGCTATATAAAAACTCAAATTGCTCAAAAGCAAAATTATTAGTTGGAAAGAAATAATTAGGGTGATTTGCAGACAAAGATCGTTGAAGCCAGGGGACATGTTGAAGAGTTGGACGATATTTAGTTTATGGGAGGTTACTTGTCTCAAGAACAAATTGGTGAAAGAAACAATTGGGTAGCAACCTATAAAAGTTTGCTAAGGCTAGAAACGATTCATTGGAGACAAATATAGATGATTAAATGGCTGAAAGAAGGTAACAAAAATACAAAATTCTTCCATTTCATAGCAAATGCTAAACGAAGAATTAATTCGATCCAAAATTTAAAGATCCAAGGGTTAGACTGCGATAATATGTCAAAGCTACAAGGTGCATTGATCAACCATTTTAAGGATGCTTTTATTGCTGGAAATCTTGGAAACCAATCTTTACAAAGTATTTCTTTCTAAAAAATGCCAATGAATGAAGCTATATGGATGGAAAGAAAGTTTGAAATATATGAAATCATTGATGTAGTCTTTGGGCTAGGTAGAAACAAGGCTCATGGGCCAGATGGGTGTCCTTTAGCATTTTTCCAATCATTCTGGGACTTATTGAAGGATGACTTGCTTCAATTATTGAAGAAGTTTTGCTGGAGAGACAAGATTAATATATATAGGAATTCCACTTTCATTGCTTTAATCCCCAAGAAAAGTGGCATAGAGGAGGTAAATGATATCCATCCCATTAGTTTGTTGGGAAGTCTTTACAAAGTCACTGCCAAAGTCCGTGCTAATAGGTTATGACATGTTATTCATTTAGTGATCAAAGGTTCTCAATTAGCATTCTTGAAAGACAGACAGATTATAGATAGTATTTTGGTATCCCAAAAATGGATCCATTCCAGAATTACAGAGAATAGACATGGGTTAATTTGCAAATTAGATTTTGAGAATGCACATGATAAAGTTGATTGAAATGTTTTACATTGCACAAATGGGAATGATGGGCTTTAGATTAAAATTGAGACTACGGATTCAAGAGTGTTTAATTTCTATTCATTTTCACTCTTAATTAATGGGAAACCTGCTAGATTCTTTAAAGCTTCTAGAGATTTGAGACAAGGTGACCCTTTATCACCTTTCTTGTATAGTTTGGTGGCTGAAAGCTTCAATGCTATGTTTAGAGGAGTGGTTTCAAAATGTATTATCTCTGGTGTGAAGGTTGGAAATAATGGATTGATAGTTCCACATTTTCAGTATGCAAATGATAGTATCATATTTGGTGATCCATGTAAAAAAGAGGTTACAAGTCTATGGATTTTTCTTAAGTATAGAGAATAGGTAAAAGTACTAAAGGTTGTCCTCGGCAAGACCAAATTGATTGGAGTAAGTTGTCCAGAAAATACACTGGAAAGGTTGGCTGGTTTGTTGGGGTGAGGAGTGGAAAGTTTACCTTGCAAGTATTTGTGGATTCCTCTTGTGAATTCAAATCCTCTGAGGTCTAAATGGGATCCATCATTGAAAGATTTCTCAAAAAGTTAGATTTGTGGAAATCTAAGACTCTCTCTCTGGGAGGAAGGAATACTCTTATCAAATCAACTTTGTCAAATTTACCAATTTATTATATGTCTTTATTCAGGATACCGAAACAGATTGTTAAGCGTCTAGAAGGTTTAATGAGAAATTTCCTTTGGGGGAATGATGAAAAGAAGAAGAAATTACATCTGGTAAGTTGGGAGAAAGTATGTGCACCAATGAGAAAAGGATGTTTGGGAGTTCGATGGTTGAAAAATATGAATTCTGGATTGTTTATCAAATGGTGGTGGAGAATTCATTAATCAACAGAATTCTTTTTGGGTAGAGGCTCTTAAAGAAAAGTATAGGGTGGATGTTTTATACAGCTTAATCAAAAGTTTGAAAAATAAGTCATCTTTGGCTCATGTTTGGAGCTATTGATTATGATAGATCTATATATCTGAGATATTTTCGAAAAGTGACTGGCAATGGGGAAAAGACTTTATTCTGATTTGACAAATGACTTTGTGACTTCCTACTGAGATATTTATTCTCGGAGGTGTTTGTCAAAGTTAGTAACACATTAGCTTATGTTAAATAGGCTAGTGGGGGTTTTTCTACTAACATTGTTTGGTCTTTACCTTGCAGGTATAGAAGAGTTTCTGATAAATTTATTGATGAATATCAAAAGCTTATGGAAATGCTTCAAAATGTTCACCAAATACAAAAGACTTTATTATTTGGGATCTTCATCACTCTGGAGCCTTTTTAGTTAAGTCAGCCTATGATCTCCTTTTTTGTGATCATAGTAGATAGTTAAATGCTGGAATTTTTAAGATAAAAAAGCTTCATGTGCCTTTAAAAGTACAATTATTCTTATGGATTTTGTGCCAAGATAAACTAGCTACTATTGATAACTTGAGAAAAAAGGGTTTCATTTTAACTAATGTCTGTATTTTTTGTAAAGCTGATAATGAGATGGCCCAACATCTTTTTCTTGATTGTCCCTTTGTAATGAATTTATGGGATTGGGCTCGTCAGTGTCTAAACCTTTCAATACATACTCCTAAAAATATAAGTCAGCTTCTTCACCAATGGCTTACTCTTGGTATCTCAAAGATGGGTGTAATATTGTGGACATCAATTTGGGTGAGTATTCTTAGGGATATATGGAAGGAAAGAAATAAAAAAATATTTGAAGGGCTGAGCACTGATACTTCGATGTTGAAATCCAATATTTTGGCACTGACAGCAGACTGGTTTTCTACACATAAAGATATTAAATTCATCCTAAAAACCTAGATCATTTCTAATCCTAGGGCAGTGGCTAGTTTATCTTCTCCTAGATCAAGTTGAATGGGCGCAATTTGGATACCACCACCTGCTAATGCACACAAACTGAATTTTGCTGGAAGCTCTTTTGGAAACCTAAGTGCAGGTGAATTGATAAGAGACCATATAAGGCATATTATTTGTTCATATTCTGGCCCTTGCGTTGTCACTATAGTTAATGAAACTGAAGCTAGAGGCCTTTTGGAATGCATTAAACTCTTGTCAAGATTTGAGTGAGAGACGATCATAGAAGGGGATTCAGCAAACACTATAGCTTATAGTAAAGGCAAAGCTAATATACCATGGAGGTAGGCTGTAATTTTTCATGAGGTATAGGATATTCGCAAAACTATAACTGCTAAAATCCACCATTGCTACAGGGAGTCTAATGCCGAGGCTGATTGTCTTGCAAAAAGAGTACACCAATCTTCATTGGTGATTATTTCCTTCCAGTGAATTTGTCTGTATCTTGTAACTTGGTTTTCTTTTAATGGAAATTATTTGGTAATGTTAAAAAAGAAGAAGAAAGAGAGTCAATTGAATTGTCAATCAAAACTGGCATGAGTGGCATTTGCTGTTCTAGACCGGATTTTTGGAAGGTCAATTTATCTTATCAATCATATTTTTTAAAACACTAGTCAAACAAATTATCAATTGTATTTTTTAAAACACTAGTCAAACAATTTGTACAATTAGCTAAACCTCCAGATCGGTTAGAAGTTTGGTCTAGTAAAATTGAGTCTCACCCTGAGTCGCATCAATTTTATTATATTTTCAACAAATAAAAAATAAAAATGTCTAAACAATATATTAAAAAGAACAATTGTTTCAATCTGGCTTGACCACATTTCTATAATATGTGGTTAGAGATATAAGGCATTCGTCTTACAGTGGATGCAAACAGGTGGTCCATTTAAAAATAATTGTAACTAACGGTCCAAATGTTTTTTTATATAATTATTATTTTTAGTTTTCAATATTTTTTTTTTATATTCATGATCTCTATGTTAAAGATTATAAATACTTTAAAAATTAAGATCAAATTATATTAACAAAATATATTTATTATCATGCCCACATTTCTACAATATCCATCCTATGAAAAATTATCGGATTTTGTCTTGCTGATCAAACTAGTTAAAACTGGCCGCCTCCTCAACCAGCCAACTCAGTCCGACATTGAGTTTGGCCGAGTCACAAATTGGCAGCACCACAAATCCAACGACTCCATCAGGTTTTGATGACGTTTATTGCGATGCTTACGCAAAATTAATGAGTCAATGACATTTGGGTCCTTTTATTAGTAATGGGAATATGTATTTTCAGTCATATTTTCAGTAATTAAAAAGGCAAATAGATAATAAACTAATGATTTGTTAACGGAGGACGTTAAGCGTTTTTAACGGCAGTCCACTTCGTTTGCTATGTCCAAAGATGGACAGACTCAGACTAACGGCGACATCGGCCCTTTTTCACGCGACCTGTTTGACGGACAATCAGTGGGTCCCAACCCCTCGCTCTCTTTACCGGCGACTGCATTTTCTCTCTCCCCTTCAGTTGAAAAGGAAAACAATTTTTAACTTTTCCCCTTCATGTTTCTTTAATTATTATTATTATTTTTGCGAATCATTTTTAAATCTTGAGCAAATTCTCACCCTCTCTGAATATTTCAACCCACCTGCACCCGTTCTGGATCCCCCGAATTTCAATCTATAAATCTCCTTGGGATCCAGCTCGAGCGTGTTGGTGTGGTTTTTCTTGCCAATTTTTGGTATTTTATGGTATTTATTCCCCAATTTTCTGTGTATTTCTTTGGACTTTGAGTGAATAACTGTGAAGCAAAGGCCTTTTTTCTTGTTTCTTTTGATTTCTTTGGTGAATTTTTGGAGTTTTGGTTCATGATGTGGAGGGATAACGGCGTTACAGATTCTTTCTATGCTATTCGGTCTGAATGCACCGATGTTCCAAAGACTCGCTTCAAGATCAGGGTAAGACTCGTTTTCTTCTTGATTTGTTTCGCATATTTTCTTCTCAATTTTTGGGTCATTGTCGCTTGAATTCGTGATGAAGCAACGAGGAAAGCTGTTCTTGATCAATTCGATTGAAACTTCTCGATTAACAATGGAGGAAAGTTATTTTTGGCCATTTTCATGGTTTTGTGATTAATCATGAAAAAAAGGAATAATGTTTAGCCATTTTCATTGGAGTTCATGATTAATCATGCTTTATAGCTATTTTTTATTCGAACTTCTCGATTAACAATGGAGGAAAGTTATTTTTGGCCATTTTGTGATTAATCATGGAAAAAAGGAATGATTTTTAGCTATTTTCAGTGGAGTTCATGATTAAATATGATTTAAAGCTATTTTAATTCCCATTCATGCTTAATATTGGAAAATATGTGATTTTTAAGTATAAAAAAAGTGAGGATCTTCGAATTTGTTAAAAATCCTTTTACATCTAGTTTGGGCTTCAGTAGCTATCGAATATCCTTTACTTTTTCCATTTCAGATTGGGAGAAGTCTTTTCATAAATTTCAGTATGATATTTTTGGAGACAATAATCATATTTGCGTTATGGCTTTTATCTCTTATACATTCACATTAAAAAGGGAAATCTATCCAAATACCTATGAGAGATCAACTATTTAACAATCTACCCATGTTATTTGATTTAATTTCAAAATAACCATCACAAGATCCATGATCACGAGGTGGAATAGTTCCAAATGAGTAAAAAAATGGGTAAAATGTTGATTAGGACAATTTTTATGGTCATTTTGATAAATTTTCCAAGAAAAATTTATCACGGTCTTACAGAAATGAAGAGCCTATTCATTTTTAGCTTTTTCTCTGTTATTTTTTCTGCTATGCAAACAGATTTTTTGTTTTGAATATCTTGGTCATGCTTTTTGTTGTCCGATGCTATAAAATGTACTTTTTCTGCTGTGAAATTTTTATGGTAAGTGGAAACAGTTAATATGTATGATAAATAATTTATCTATTACAATTGAACTCTGGATCTTTCTAATATATACTTTCTATTATTATTTGTTCATCCTTGCAATACGTATAGGTCACATGAACTTCTACACTTAGATGGTTGCAGCATTTTGGGAATTAATATGTGTATTCCAGTGCCAAAGTTTGCAAGGGCAATGTTTTTGGGTGAACCAATTATTGATGAATCAATCTCGGTTATGATATGGCTCCTCTCTTCTGTAGGGTTTCTATTCAGTTAAAGACTGGCATAATGGCAACTTAGATTGTAAGGGTCTGAAGTTCTCTTAAGTGACATAGGGCTCATATAGCAAAGATATTAAATACATAGAGGAGTGAGAGAGTACATAGTGAAACCAGTTAATTCTCACCTATCATATACTCTTTTTCATCTATAATACAACGGCTAGGGACCCACTCGTACACGTGAATTTAGTGAAAAACAAATATGAAGTAGACTTTGAGTTAATTTTACTTGAGATAGAATGCCTCTTATGTTTTTGAATCACAGACATAGAATACCTCTTTGTGTATTCTAACTTTGTGTTATTTTTCTTTCTATGCATAAGAAAGAATAGACCATATTAAGCCTGATATGGGAAAAATAATGGCAAACTTAGGTTGAGGCTTCTGTTTTGTGTCATTTTTTTTGCTACATGGTTTTACAACAAAACTACCCCTCTTCTTTTTATCGTCGTATTTTCTTTTCTTGATCAAGTCCTTATAGCAGCATGTGGGAAAATGAGATACCTTGACACGTTAAGTTTTGGAATGGAATATGAAACATGTTGACGTGGTTAGACATTTTAAAGTTTACTTGTTTTCAATTACAGAAGCTGAATTTTTTTACTAGTCACTGGATCCTGTTGTACTTATTCTAGAGTAACAAATTATAAAAGAAGTTCAGTTCTAAAGCAGTCTGTTGTGCCCTTTATTATACACCATTTGCATTTGGTTTGTAATAACTCAGCTGTTGTCAGCCATTTTTTATTGTGTATCTATAGAGTTCTGTATCCAACAAATGCCACTAGGCACTAGCATTATTTATATGCTCAATTCCGTCTTAAAGATGATAAAAACCTCTCATGGTAACTCTCTTTTGCATAGGTCTCCTCACCTTGGGTTTTATCAAAAGAAAAAAAGATCTAAAGGAAGGTATCTCTAATTAGTGTATGGATTTTCATGGTAGATTTTAGTCTCTTCTTAGGTGATAAGATACTTTTGTTCTTAAATTTAGTGATGGACAAATCACCTATTTATTCGATTGTCTCACAAGGATCATAGTCACAGGTGGTCTTGATGATATAAGCAATATGGATGAGGGTCTTGTAAATGAACCATACAAAATCTTGAGTCTTGGATGCCTAAAGCTCTCTGTCTTTGGAACTTATCTTTGCCATTTTTGAGTTGTTGGTTCTCAATCATTTCATATATGTGCATGTAATTATTTCGATTTTGTTTCCGTCAAGTAAGTTCCTGAGCTAAGTCCATTGTTCACATAGGCTGGAAAAACTCTCAGTGCACGAAGATGGAATGCTGCATTTACTCAAGAAGGTTACTTGGATATGGCCAAGATGCTTAACCGTATTCAGCGTGGGGTAAGCAGAAAACATCTTAAGCTTTAAACATTCTTTCAAAATTTTAATGTCGATAGGGTACATTTGTGTTTCAAACTCGTGCATAAGTGATCACATTGCATATTGAAGTCGAACCATTTGTTTTATTTGTAATCTTTTTCTTAGCTCAATGCTAGACATAAGAAAATGATTGCTGAGGATTGTTCGATAGAATATTGATCAAGAAATGCCAGCTAAGCCAAAGAAAGTAACAAATCCAGGCCATAAGGATACACCAATTTTGTAGCAATTGAACCTCTAGTATATGCAGCATATGAAGACAAAAAGAATGCAAGTATCATGAATCGAAAAATTATGCTAGAAGCAAAATCTCCCCCCTGCCGCACTCCCCCAACCATCCCCCCCCCAAAAAAAAAAAAAGAAGAAAACTCACTCGCCAAGAAAAACTTTAATCTCCAAGTACAAGGAGAGGAGGTCACTACACCCCCTATCTTGCCTGCCCTCTCTACTGCAGGTTTTCTATGTTTGGAATAAGAGTTCAATACTATGGTCCAATACTCAAGTACAAACTCTTCTCTTTGTAAAAATATAACTGAGAAAAGCACAATGTACTAGCGATGCCTGTTCCAGCAAAGCAATTTTAATTTTCATATGTACAATACTTGCACCCATAGTTGTATGAGTCAATACGAGCTTTAGACATCCATTGGGTCTCACTGAAACCTAAGAGTTTCTGTTTGTGAGTTTTTTATTATTTTTCTCTTAAAAGATCATCTTCGGATTTATTTCCAATGTTTTCAAACCCTGAAGTGAGATGATATATCTGGCAAAAACATGCCTCATAACACAGCTGAAGCAATAAAACCAAACCCTATAAACACAGTCGAAGCAATAAAACCAACTTGTTTTGGTGCAACATCACTTGGAAAAGTTGTAGTAGTGAAAAGTTGTCCCCCATTAAGGAGCCCTAATGTCCTTAAATTCATTTCATGTCTGTTCGAAGATTGCACACTTTATACTTTAAGTTATGCTTATGCCAAATGTCTCTAAAGCTGGACCCAAAAAGGGCCTCTATAGAGTTCTAAACCTTCCCTGGGCCGTTCGGAACTTGCTCAAGTTAGGGGGATCATGGAAAAGCATATTTTCCCTCCATGATAAGTTACTACCACCAGCTTTTGGCAAGTCGTCTAAAGCTTTTCTGAAATCTCATCATATAACGTCAATTATTCCAAGTCTGAGGGATCTTCGAGAAATCTAAGTTTTTGGAAGATCAGATATGCAGAGGAACTCTCTTTGAAAGTACAATACCTTCGCAATCCATCCAGTTCTTCCTTGAAATTCCAACCTCTTCCATTTCTTTAGTATGATTTGGGTGACTGTGATTTAGATCACGAAAGGAAGATTTCTATGATTTGGGAAAAGATAATTTTTGGCTGGCAGCAGTGTGAACTCCTCCAATATCTGTGGTGGTCACATTCATGACTCTTGTGCAAGATTCTTCTTGGACAAATAGAGAACTTTCCCTGCTGTTAATTGAGTTTTTGCACTCGATATTTATTGTCAAGAAACTGAAACTCAGTTTCCATGTGACTAATCTATGAAAGACTTGCTCCAACTCTCTTTAATTTGGAAAATTAAAGTTTTTGGGTGGCATGAGCGGTGTGATCTCCTGAAAACTGAGATTGGCCCATTCATGAGTCTTTGTTAAGATTCCTCTTGGACAATTAGGGAACTTTCTCGAATGATAATTGAGATTTAGAATTTTTACTGTTAAATACTCAAACTCAGTTTCCACCTGACTAATCCATGACTTACTCCCCTAATCTTTGTTGATGCAATTTCAATGTTGTAACGCAGATATGAATTCACAACTACATATTTGGATTCGAATTATTAAGGAAATTCCCTTCCAGATGGACGTTATCGTTATAAACTAATGGCCATTAAAATAATAAACATTTGGAAATACTGTATGGTGTTAAATTAAACTGTTGTTACATCGATTCATGGTTATTCCAGAATGACTTGGACATAGTTGATAAGCAAAGGAAAGCAAAAATTGAATTATTTAAATCTCCATATTTCCATGCCATTCTTTAGAGACAACTTCGGAAGTCTATTCGAATAGTACAGTGGCAGCAATTACACTCCTGGTGACTTTGCATCATAATTGGCCAAGAGTGGAGTCAATAATTAATCCTTCTATTACACCAATCACTTTTTGAAGTTATGCTGTCTGCTACACACCTTGCTGTGTGATGAATCGAAATCACGGAATTGTGTTTTGGGTGAACCAGCACCCATTTTGGAGTGAAATCGCAGAATCACGTTCTGGATGTTAAAAAGAAAATGGACACAACACCCATTTTGGAGTGAACCATTTGGCCCAAGGGTGGGAATGGGAAGCCCATAAAGATTTGAAGATCTCTATGGTGGGGCTCCTATGTCTAATGTAGCTCTTAATGGAAAAAAAAAATCTATCCGAGGAGTGAGTACATAAAAGGAAATCATCAAAAGGCTGAAGAGGGACTGTGAAAGACTTCACCGTTTGTTAGGCTTAATCAAAGGCCCAGTTGTAGTTCTTCGCAAAGAATATGGCCTAGTGGTGGGGTTAGGCAGACACCATTGTTGGGGATTAATAGAGAGAAAGTCAACCAGATGAGACTTTGCATGTAGACCTGTGCTCGCAAAATCGAACCGGAACGGTTTATCGGACATGGGCCTGGAAGCGATTTAACCGGCTTAACTGGTAAACCGGTTGATTCAACCGCTTTAACCGGGCAAGTCCCAAACGATTAAAAAAATATT
>NW_006494789.1:4370209-4425707 GCF_000471905.2 Amborella trichopoda
TGAAAATTAATGAAAAAATGGATTTTAACGAGTCGATTTGTGCCTAGAGGTTGTTTTTTAAATTTTCTGAAAGGATAGGAAAATATAAAAATGAGTATCAATGACCAAAATATTTTTTAATCTTTACCATAACGTAAAGAATATTAAAATAGTGTTAAAAAAATCGACTTAACCAACTCTTTTTTTAAAGAAAATGATCTTTTTTTTTTTAAAGAAAATGATCTATTTTTTTAAGAAAATGATCTTTTTTTTTTTTTAAGAAAATGAAGAACAAAAATTATAATGAGTCGATTTGTGCCTAGAGGTTTTTTAAAATTTTTCTGAAAAGATAGGAAAATATAAAAATGAGTATCAATGACCAAAATATTTTTTAATCTTTACCATAATGTAAAGAATATTAAAATAGTGTTAAAGAAATCGACTTAACCAACTCTTTTTTTAAAGAAAATGATCTTTTTTTTTTAAAGAAAATAATCCCTTGTTTTAGGTAAATGATCTTTGTTTTTTTAAAGAAAATGAAGAAAAAAATTAGGGATTTTTTTTTTAAAAGAAAATGAAGAAAAAAATTATGTTATATATAATATAAGCCTTTATTTCTATCAACTAAGTGGTAAATGGCATATGGTTAGTGGTGTAATAAAGGACGTTAGTGGTGTAAAAGAGGACTTCATTCAAAGAGGATTCTAGGAACCCACGAAGTGAATTTATGAACGAAACGAATTCTTAAAAGAAAACAACACCCACAAAATGAATTTATGAACGAAACGAGAATTTATGAACGAAACGAGAATTTATTCTTAAAAGAAAACTTCGGCGGTGGGATTTGAACCTTGATTCATATAAGAACCAATCATCAAAGCTAGCCAATAAACCATTCTAATGTATTTGATATAAATTTGAAGTAGTATTATATTTAAAGTTTAAAATACTGGGTGACCACCAAAACTGGCCAAAACCGGAACCAGTCGTTGGCTGGTTGCGATCTAACCAGCCGGTTAGCGGTTAGACTGGCCAGTTTTGCGAACATTGATGTAGACTCAAGTCTTAGTATTTGTTATGGCCAAATGCGTCCAACATAGAGACCTGCAATGGCCATGGATCTACCCAAAAATGGATGGAACCCACTTAACATTATGCCTAAGTCTATTTAAACTTGAAGAGATGCCCCTCCAAGCATGAGATGAATTCTTGGTTTTAGATAGCCCAATGGAGGAGTTTTTGAAATTCTTGTGTTGGAAAAATCTAGAGATAAGCGAGGAGGGGTTTGCAACCAGCCTTCAAGCATTCTTCATCATGCCAGCTAGGTTCACATCATGTACATGCCTAATACCAAGACCACCATCCTCAAACGGAAGGCAGATAGTCTCCCAATTTAGAAGATTTAATTCCTTTACACATATCTAAAGTACTTTCCTAAAGAAAGTTCCACTGACATCTCTCTAAAACATTGAGATGTGCGAACCGGCAGGAGGAAGGATAGAGTGAGAGTAGATCGAAGAAGCACTTAAGATTGACTTGATTTCTGCCTGCAAAAGATAGCATTAAATCTTGCTAGGACCCAATTTTAGCAAATATCTTCCCCACTAGAGCCTAACAGTGGGAGTTTCTTAGGGAGCTATGAAAAAGGGGTAGGCCTAGATATTTCTCTAGCAAACCCCCTTCCTCAAAATGGAGAATATGCTTAATTTCTGATTTGAGTCCATCACCACCACCAAAGAATAGAATTTTGCTTTTCATGGCAGTGAGTTTTTGCCCCGTGGCCCCACATAAAGAATCCTGGATGTTATTAACCACAATTTCAGCCCTAGGAGATACCTCACAAAAATTCAGGACGTCATATGCATATAGTAGTTGCGAAACCCCATAGCTTGAGTAAGGGAAAGCTGTTGGCAATGAGCCATTTTTAAAGCCCTCTTCCAGCCACCAACTAAGAAAATACATTCAATTACGAATAAGTATGGAGATAAAGGATCTCCTTGTCGCAACCCCTGCTTGCTTCTAAAGTAACCTTGTAGGCGAGCCGTTAACCAATATGGAAAAGCTAGGCGTACTAACACAATGCATCGCCCAGGTTATGAACTTATCAAGAAACCCCTAAGCTTTCGACTGCTTCAGCATGAAGTCCTAGTACACCCTGTTGTAGGCACTACTAAGATCTAATTGGAGGTACATTTTGGGTCTGCTAGCTGGTTTGTGTCACATTGAAACAATTTCATTAGCCATTCACACATTATGAGTGATGAGTCTACCCTTCACAAATGTCAATTGATTGGGCATAATAAGAGCATCCAAGACTGTATGCAGTCTATTAGCCACAATCTTGCTCATGATTGAACCTCCAAAAAAAAAAAAAAAAAAAAAACAAAAAAACTTGCTCATGATTTTGTGAAGAACATCGCATAAATCAATGGGCCCAAAGTCCTTCATGGTACAAGGTGACTTATTCTTTCGGATTAAACAAATAAAAGTAGAGTTAACGTCCCTTTAGAGCTTGCCTTTGTTAAAGAAATCCCTGGGCACTGCAAAACAATCATGGCAAATAATATCCCAACTAAACTTATAGAACTCAACCCCAAAACCATGTGGTCCCGGCACAGTTTCAATCTTTGTACTCCAAATACACTCCCTAATTTCTTCCATCAAGTTCTTTCTAGATAAATTTTCTCTTGGCTGACAAACGAGTTTGCATACAAGTTTAATTTGAATCCTAGGTTGTTAAGTTCCAGAGGGAATATCCATGTTGACTTCTTGTAGAAATACAATCTTAACATCAGTTAGCCATTTCATAGCCACTATTACTGGTATGATGATAAGTTACATATTCTTGGCACTTGATGCAAATGTTTCTTTCTTTTTTGCCACCTTTTTTATTTCTTTTTGTGAGTGGGTGGTTAACTTGTTGTATTGAATGTAAATGAGTTACAAAAACGAATCGGACATTCAGCTCATTACAGCTCCCAAAAAATGCACTTCTAAGTGAACCTATTAAAAAATGAATGGTAAACCCCGTACATCACAGTATACAGGGAGGAAATTGTTGTCCAACAAACAAAAAATGGGACCAAAGCACAAAATGTTGCCAAGGAGGTTCCTGTTGGAATAATTACTACGGGTCCAGAACATGCTCCAGCTTTAGTGAGATTATCCGCATTGTGGTTCGCCACTGCTGCTGCCAATAGAGTACAAATAGAAATAATCTTACAATCTGGCACAAAGGTTTCTTCATTGTCTACTCTGGTGTTCCGTTGCTGGTAACCTTGTCAATACCTTTCTATTGAGCTATGCACTTTTGTTTCTTATTGCTTACAGCTTTGTCTTTCCTTTTGGACCTAGGAAATATGTCCATGCCTTCTTTTCTGTAGGGCATTCAGCTCCTGTGTACCATCGATTCGACATGCATGTGAGATTACTTCATCAGAAGACACACTTTGAATACGACACAGGAAAGTTGGATTAAGTTGCCCATGCCAGTGCCTTTTAGTTGATGATAAAGATCCCATAAGCCCAGTTCAAATTAAATTTGAGCAAATCCATTTCTTATTCTAAATATAATGAAGGTGGGTGCTATTTACTTTGTAATTTGTACACATCATAGGGGCATTGATATTTGTATAGCATGTTTGGTAGTTTTTTGTTGTTTATCCATAAAAAGAATGACCCGCCTCAGCAGTTCAGGTAATTATATTTTTCTTCTTGTACTGAACATCCAATTCAGGCACGAGATGAGCACATTTGGGTTTCTCTTTGGATTTAATCATTTGGATTAAGGTTTTTATTGTTTCGACTTTAGTGCTTATTTTCAGGCATCTATTTCCATAGGATTTTAGGGGCAGTTTTGAAAAACTAGTTAGGGTCATTATTTTATTTGGTCAAATGCGGAATATTAATTTTGTCAAGGGTTAGATTTCATTTCATATTATTTGGTTAAGAGTCCCATTTTTTTCCAATTTATGTTTTCTTAGGGTTGTTTAAGTACGAGTCTTATTATAAATAAGGGTCAGTAGGGAGAGTTTAGACAATAGTTTTGGATATTATTTGATGTATAAGCTGCAGTTCAACTCTGGGAGCTATAAAAGCTTGTAAGCTTCTCTTTAATTTTAGTGAATTTAATAGATCTTTGTATTTTTTTCCTTTCCATCGCTCGCTTTTCTACATCATCTGGGATCAAAGCAGACTCCTCCCCAAGGCCCCCAAAACATTGCAACTTTGTGCAATGTTGCTAGAGGAGCATGGGGAGGCCATGGCCATGGATGCAAGATGTAGATAGGTAGATATTTATGATCAAATGAGGTGATTCAAGGAATTGAGGTGAGAGTTGCATCAAAGCCGTTCTAATTGAAGGCGAGGAACTGGTGTGGCCAGGTGCACCCAACTTATTCTAATCGAGTATTGATTGCTCAAAATAGTGTCGGATTTGAATTCTAAAGATTTGTGTCGACTAATGAGAAATCTCTCCATATCTAGAGAAAACGTGAAGCTTTACTTCATAACTAGTGGAGGGGTGAATATTGAAAGGTGTGTGTGGAACTCAAGGTATTAAATTCAAAAAAATTACTTTTACTTTTATTCCAAATACTTGAATTCCACTTGTATGGGCCACTATATGTTGGTGTAAATTAAAATAATACTCTAGATACGACCTATGATCTTTATTTTTACTGCCAAAAGAAATAGAAACTATCCAGGAGCTTGAAACAAACTTCCACTATAGTTCTAAAAAATTCACCGAAAATATGAAATAATATTGAAAAATTAATTAAAAATACTGGAAGTACTTACTGTCTGGAGTTACCCTCACAGGTCTTGGTACACCCCACACTCGATTCCCTGACCGATGGTGCACTTTTACTCTTTTAAGTATTGATGGGAATTTTGAGATGAGAAGCTTTTCAGGCAATACTTCTTTTTCTAGGGTTTTTAGAGGGCTAAAAAATCAACTAGGGTTTATAGTAACCTTATAGAAACAAACTAGGGTAAGGCTAGTGAGTTGATCTCTCTCTAGGTTGGTTGTCTCCCTTCATTTCTCCAAAATACAATAAACCATTTTTTTTTTTTAAAGTTCCTCCTTTTCTTTCCATTTAATAGAAGTTACTCAAATAAAAGGAGAGAGAAGAGAATGAGAGTAGCGTGACTCTCTCTTAGGCAAGTGAGGGACGTGACCTTTTTTGATACGAAAGAGAGAAAGATGGTGTGAGGGAGTGAGAGGCCTTGCTGCATTGGGGCGTGAGAGAGAGAGATCTTGTTGTGTTTGAAAGAGGTTCAAACTAGGTGTTTAAATAGAAGGAAATATATCTCTCAATTTGAATAGGATTTCCATAGGTATGTCTAATTTCCAAATAGATCTTTCGGATAATTTAGGAAATCTGTGGGGTGAAAGAGATTTAATCAGAGCCATCCATCCTACAAATTAGTCATCCTGAGTTTAGGTGGAAAGATAAAAAACTTTTTCTGTTCGATTTTGACCCATGTCGAGCACCTATTTAAAATTGAAATATAATCGTTTTTTTTCATAATTAGGTCACCTATAATCAAGGATAATCTGAATTTTAAAAACACCCATAGAATAGGAAATCAAATCTTATTTGAAATTAGAAAGATTTCTTAACTTTAACTAATTTAAAATTCAAACAAAATTAAAAAGAAGTGGGGCATGATCCTTTATGCTAAATTTGTGGCGTGCCCCCCATTTTGCTAAAAAGGTGGCATTCCCCTCTTTTGCTAAAAACAAGGTGGCGTGGCCCTTTTTTTGCTAAAAAGGTGGCGTGCCCCTTTTTTGTTAAAAAAAGTGGCGTGGCCCCCTTAGGGGCACGTGGGCCCACACATAAAACATATACACACACATGTGGGATTGGATCCTTGGTCCTACATGTGTTATTTCAAGTTCTGAAATTTTCATAAATACTCTTTTGATGAAAATTACAATCAAAATAATATTTTAAAATTTTTAAAATATTTAAAAATTATACAAACATTTATAATACCAAAATAAAATACACTAGGGGTGGACTGGTACCAATGGGTAAAAAACAATGACAATAAATGGCACTCCACTCGCCCTAGAAAACCATGATCCACTTCTATTTTCTTATCCAACCCAATGAACACCTATGACCATACTCTCATTTCAGGAGCTCATGATTGGCTTATCAAAGTTAGACAATAAACAGCAGGATCATAATCTTGGAATGTGGATTTCAGTTCCTCCCTTTAAGAAAAAATCTAGCACTTGTCATCACAGTGTAAATGGGGCTCTCTCTATGTACCTACCTGTACATGTATCGCTCTATATTGCTGCTTCCCAGTAATGCGGTTGTCATGTGTACATACGGTGCGGAAATTTATTAAGGCTTTGGCCCTTGCTCTCACAGGCCTACAACCACACACAACCGACCACACAGTTCTCCTGGCCTACAAACGTCATCCTTGGGCATCTCTCTGACCTCAACAAGGGTTGACCCACTGTAAACCCTTTTCAGTAGAGCCACATGTCCAGGGATAAAGGTTTTGGACTGACCAAGGCCATAAATCACCCATCCCATAGTTAGTCAACACGCACTCCCATAAAGTCCATATTCCACTATAAATTATCATCTTTATAAACTCTCTAGGCCTATAAAGGCCACAAAACCCAACAAATATCTTCCCCTTGAGGATCGCTTTTTTGTTGGTTTTGATGTTGATTAAATCGATCTTTGATGTAGAACTAGTAGCAAGTGAAGAACAAGTTGGTTTTGATTTTCAAGTGGACACACCACTCTTTGATCTCGTGGGAGATCCTATCTTTGACGGTCAGCCTATTTTTGATGAGGATCCTATCCTCGATGAAGAACGAGACTTAGGGCTCCAAGAAGAATCAATAGGTTGCTAGTTTGGACAACGAGTTAAGTGCTAGAAGTGCTTATTGCTAGGATGTTCCTCGGTTCATTCTAGGGCTGATTCTGGTGGCATTAGCATGGAAACCACATTCAAAGTGGTAAATCCCTCGGAGACCCACAAAACTGGGTGTCTTGAAGGGCATCAAGCAATTGACATCATCTGTGGGTAGAGGGAGAGGGGGTCATGGATTTGAACTTTGCTCCTTCCATAGGCTAACTTTTGCTTTTAAATCAAAATCTATTACGACCACTCTTTTTTAAGCTATTGCAGAGCAATACGATGACTAAACCTACTTTGGCAGTTTGCTTGTCTATTTTGCTAAAATGTTCCTTTAAGTGCTAGAAAGTAGCATTTGAAATTTTAGTGTAAAATTTAGAGGAAATTTAATTTGATATTTTTTGTATCAATTCCTTAACATACATATCATGATCTGTTTCTTAAGGGTTTCTCCCTACCACCTATACTCTTAGAAAGTTGAAGGAGATTTTAGATTAGGTGCAAAATTATTTTAGCCTTCTTCAACACTCGAGGACAAGTTTGTTTTCCAGCAAGGGGATTATGATGTTGGCACATTGGACAAATTTGGGTTTCTCTTTGAGTTTTAGTTGTTGGGATTAAGAAATTTATTTTTTGTATTTCTAAGCTAGTTCTTTGGTTTCAGTAGTCTTGTAGGGATAGTTTAGGAAAGTAGTTAGGGTTGTTATTTTATTCTCTCAATGGTGGAAATATTTATTTATTCAAGGGTAAAAATGTCATTTTGCACTATATGTTTTTAGGGAAAATTACAAAACCCCCAAAACTACACTTTTTATGTAACTTACCCCCAACTTAACTTTTTTCTCACTTTTTCCCCCAAACTATACTTTCTATGCAAAACCCCCTCAACCAAATAAAAAACAAAAAAATGCCTAAACTACCTTCCCTTACTTTTACCTTACCCACGCCTCTCTCTCCTCTATCCCACCAAAATAGGGGGCTTCGGCACCATGTAAGTGCGGTCTGGCAGTAGTGCTCCGACATTGTGTAAAGTTCGGTCCGACAGTAAGGCTCCGACACTGTGTAAAGTGCTAGCCAGCAGTAGGGCTACGGCACTGTGTAAAGTGCGGTCTGACAATCGAAAAGGGCGGTCCGGCATTTGAAAAGGGCAATCCGGCAGTTGCAAAGGGCGGTCCGGCAGTTGCAAAGGGTGGTCCGGCAGTTGCAAAAGGCGGTCTGGCAGTTGCAAAGAGCTGTTCGGCACTTGTGCGCTCCGACAATGTGATGGTGTGCTCCGGCAATGTGCTACTGGGGTCCAAAAGTCAACGTCAAATGTCGAAAATGATTTTTGTGCACGGGAACGGCATTTCCGTCTAAAAAAAATGAACTTCTTCCCTTGGGGGGTATTTGCATAGAAAGTTTGTTTGGGGAAAAAGTGAGAGAAAAAGTTCGGTTTGGGGTAAGTTGCATATAAAGTGTGGTCTTGGGGTTTTTTTTGTAATTTTCCCATTTTTTTTTATCAGAAGTTCAATTTAATTCAAATAAGGTTTTCTTGTGGTTTAAGTTAAAGTTTTGTTATAAATAGGGGTATGTAGAGAGAGATTGGAAAAGAGTTTTGGATAATTTTTTTTTCAGAGTTTCAATTTAATTCAAATAAGGTTTTCTTGTGGTTTAAGTTACAGTTTTGTTATAAATAGGGGTTTGTAGAGAGAGATTGGAAAAGAGTTTTGGATATTGTTTGCCTTGTGGTAGACCAGAGAGCTGCAGAAGCTTGGCTTGGCAGCTTCTTTTTAATTTCCGCTTAATTTAATAAATCTTTTTCTTTTTTGTTTTGTTTTGTTTATCTATTTTTACATCGACCTCTTGTTTCTTGCAACTATAAGAAGATCACAAGTTATATGTAAGCTACAAGAAAAGTTAAATTTGAAAGGAGAAGACTAGGGGATTTCATGATTGAGAATTTGTTAAAAGATTAGGAATTTTGCTTCTTTTATGCGAAAGATCAGGAATTTGCATCTTTGCTTTTGGTGTTAGAAGCTTCCATCTCTAAATGTGGAAACTATGCATTGAATTGCATATTAGGACTGCATTAAGTTTTTTTTCTTTTTGGTCCCAATTTGTAGTTTCTTAGCATTTATCATTGCACCTAAATGTATGCAAAAGAACTTAAAAGTCAATCTTTGCAGAACAGTCCTGCTTTTCCTTGCCAGTTAGTCCAGCATAATATACTCCAGCATAATATACTTGATTGAAATGAGATTTATTCTAGAACCTAAAATCTTGAAATTTAATGACTGCATTGTTTCAATCTTATTAAATTTACCTCAGACAAGTGATCATATTGGTTAATTCCCCAATTCTGAATCACACAGTTAGTTTTGCTGTCTACATTAAATTTTCCTGACCAAGGAGGCTGTATTTGAAATTTTGATGCAATCAGGGTATACACCCATCAATCAGAGGCGAAGTTTGGGAGTTTTTGCTTGGATGTTTTGATCCTAAGAGTACCTTTGAGGAACGTGACCATCTGAGACAACATCGAAGGTATTTGTCTTTGTGTTTAATATTAATTCAATTTGCCGTTGGCTTTAATATTTATTCCTGCTGTTTCATTAACAGCTACGATCCTTTGCCTTGAATTGATTGTGGTGAAGTTCCTCCCTTTTGACAACTTTATTTTAGAACCAGGGGTATTTAAACCGTAGTTTTTGGGATCGGGAACATGACCGGGAGCGGAGGACAGTGAAATGGCAAAAGATCCGTATGATTCGGAGTGCTGTTCATACAGTGCTTATTTTAGAGGTCTAGATCCCCCAAATGTTAGGGATTGAGATCTCAACCTCTTTGGGATCTTGATTTTGACCTTTTACGATCTTGATCCAAACCTTTTGGGATCTTGCTCCAAATTTTAACCTGTGTATAATCTAGGACTATATATATTCTTTAAAGTAGAGATCTCTTTATTTATAGCTAGCAAGCAATGCAATGCATTAAAAGAATAATGGTGTTGTTAGCTAGCTATAAAGTAAGAAAATCATCAATCTAATTGTTATCTTGATCTTTAAGATTGTGATCAAGTTCCCTAATAGTGGGATCGGGGATCCATAACAATGGAGATCGAGATTCAAAGATTTAAAAATCAAGATCCCATAACGATACCTTTCCGGAGTGCTAGAGTGAGATTCTGGAGCAGGATCGTTGGGAGATCCTGACAACTATGATCTATACTATATTGTTAAGCCTCAATGTGTTGCAAGAATAAAAGGGGGACCTATCTCTAAAGAGAACGTAGGACATGTGCTCTAGAAATATAAGGAGTTTAGGTTGAACGTTGTCATGTGTAATTTAAACAGAGAAAATCTCATATTTTAGGATAGTGAGAGATATGAGTTATCTTCTACTAGAATGTTTTTTATTTTTTTTATTTTTGTCTCACATGAATTTTTTCAATGTAGGGCAAAGAGAGAGAGAGAGGTTACCAATAAAAGGAGAGAGAGAGAGAGAGATCGCACATAAATTTTTAGGATGTCCTACATAGATTCACATAACTTTTAGGAAAAAATATATTAGATATTCAAGAGAGTTTTGATAAAGATGAGCTACTGTCCACCAGTCATGACCTTGAAACAAGGAGAAATTTTTTAACATTTTAGGTTGAAAACATATGTTTTGAGAAAGAGAGAGCGCCTACTATGTCATATTATTAAGAGCGAGAAAGGCCTTCCAATATTTTTGGGAAAAATAGATTTCTTTCAAGAGGAAAGAGAGTTGAAAAGATTCTAAGTGAGGGGGAGCCTACCATGCTTACTATTAGAGGGTTAACAATAAGTTATTTGTTAATATTTGTAAAAGTTATAGATATATTTATTTAAAATTACAGTCTATACTAAATATGAAAACAACATAATCTATAGGAAAAAGTTTATATAAGGTTGCATCCTTAAAATGTAGAATTAAAGATGCACCTCAAAAATCTGTTAGAAAAAGTTGTTTTAATGTTGAAAACTCTCTAATTGATCATCTTGGCATAGAGATCTATGAATATTAAAAAAAAAGATTTTGAGTCTTAAAAATAGTGCATCTTGCAACACATCATCTAGACCGTCTATTTTCAAGATTTTCATATGTTTATAGATCTACTTGGTTTTAACTATTTTTAGAGTTTAAAATTTTATAATTAGATATGAAAGTAGATTTTAAAATAATCTTAAGAAGTTTTTACTCCAAAATTACATATCATGATAAAATTTAGAGGTGCGCCTTAATTGGATTGTTTAAGGTTGCAACCTTATAGAAACCACATCCTAATCTGTATAACAATAATAATTTATTAATTAACATAGCAATATAATATATTAAATTATGTGATGTTTTAATTTATTTATAGGAAAAAAAATTTCAATATAGTAATAACAATTTTAACATAATTATAAGAAATAAGTTAACAATTTTTACATAATTATATTCGTTCGACATAATAGTATTAATCTAATTTTAATGTGATCATATTCACATAATTAAAATTTCATAAAAGAAGGCCAACCGTATTACATGTGAAATCATTTTGATTGATTTTAAATTTATAATCATATTTATCAATAGTATTATTAATATTTATAACTATATAACTATAACTATGGGTTGTGGTTTGCACTTAGTGTAAAATACATTTTATTTTGAAAACACCTGGAATTGATTTTGCACTTAGCGCGAGCAACAAATAAGCATTTCTTACTATGTTGCTCCAATGACAATTTTATTGAACTTAGTGCAAGGGAAGGAAAAAGTCCCACATCGGGAAAGCTAGGAAGACAAAGGCTTTATAAAAGCCATGTGCGTGCAAAGTAGGATAGCTTCATCCACGTGTGCTTGGGAAAATTGCAAAATGCTTTGATATGACCACCACGGGGCCTGTGGTTGATATTTGTACTTTTCAAAAAAAGGTGGGCCGCCTCAAATTTTGAAAAAAAAATAATGTAGCTTTTAAAAAAAAAAGTTTAACTCAATTTTTTTTAAAAAAGGGTTATTGTTAGAACCTGTTCGCTGATGTTAAGATCGGTTTCATGACGTCAGTACCGGTACAGACTAGTAACGTGTCTGATTCGTGATGCCATATAAGTGATTCACTGTAGCGACACGGTTGGATCTCGTTTTACTAACGGATCTGAAACAGCTCCGACGATACCCGATCTGGATTGTCCGAACCCGGATTGGAAGGATGTTCTTTTTGATCGATGAGACCCGAAGAGGTGTCAACACAAAATTAGAACTTTGGAGGGATGCTTTAGAATCTAAAGGTTTTAAAATTAGCCAGACTAAGACAGAGTACATGGAATTCAAGTTTAGTAATAATAGGAGTAGAGGTGAGGAAGTAGTTAATATTAACGGTCAAGAAATACCAAAAAGAGCACACTTTCGATAGCTTGGGTTAATAATCTAAGAAGGAAGATATTGCACATAGAATTAGAGATGAGTGGGCGAAATGGAGATGTGCAACTGGAGTTTTATGTGATCGCCGCATATCAATGAAGCTGAAGGTCAAGTTATATAAGACAACTGTGTGACCAACTTTTCTTTAGAGGTTAGAATATTGGGCGGTCAAGAAACAACATAACCATAGGATGAGTGTAGTTGAGATGAGGATATTGAGATTAATGAGTGGCAAGACAAGAGGGATAGAATTCGAAATGAATACACATGAGAATTTAGTTGTGGCTCCAATAGGCGATAAGATGGGAGAAAGTAGACATAGGTGGGTTGGCTATGTGCACTGTAAATCCAGTACAACACCTGTTAGGAGGTACGAGTTAGTTCAAGTGGAACGCTAAAAAAGGGCAAGGGGTAGGCCCAAAAGAACACGGTTGGAAGTAGCGAGAAAAGATATGAGGTCTTATGACCTCACTAAGGTATGGCCCTTGATAGAGCAAAATGGCAGATCAAGATTCATGTAGTCGAGCCCAAATAATTGGGAAAAGGCTCTGAAGATGATGGTGATAATAAATTATGTTGTAATTAAAATACATTGTTGTAATTATAGTTGTTAACTATATTTATAATTTTCTTAATTATAATTACTAAAATATAATTGGGCGAATTTTAATATTATTACAAATAGTTATAGTTTTAATATTGAAAATATTTTTAGTATAACATACATTATCATCAACATCATCCAAGCGTTATCCCAATTATTTGGGGTCAGCT
Organism: Amborella trichopoda; assembly: GCF_000471905.2. The sequence goes on from NW_006494789.1 coordinate 4,383,266, forward strand.
ACACAACTGATGTTCTACCATTCCGCTCTGACTATAATTACATTATGATTGTTACATAACATACATTTTGATAGTTATAATTTTCTAACTATAATTGCATTATAGTTTAGAATTGTAAATTATAATTATAATTGTAAACGTGCAAAATATTTCCTTAATAGATAATATTTAATAGTAAATATAGAATATACCTTGAAGAATAAACATATAGGTCAGTTTTGGATCCCCACGTGATTCTACTCTTGATATCTCTCTACATTCTATTTTTATGGATTTCCCTTCCCTCATTTTTTAAATTCTCTCTACTTGTAGCTTTATGGAAACTCTTCCCTTTCTCCTAAAATTGGTCTGTGAAGGAAATAAAGGATTTCTCATTCTCTACTTAAAATACATTTTTTCATCCCTAAATGGTTTCAAAATGATCTCTTTCTCTAATGTTATAGCATGGTAGGTGCCTCTCACTTATAATGAATTCTTTCAACTATATCTCCTAAATATTTTTTAGATTTTTCTTACTTTTATTAAAATGTCCTAGTCGGTCTCTCTCTTTTGAAAAACATCATCATCATCATCATAGCCTTTTCGCAATTAATTGTGGTCAGCTACAAGAATCCTAGCCCGCCATTCTGCTCTACTGAAGACCACATCCTCAGTGAGGCCATAAGTTCCTATATCTTTTTGAATTACTTCCAATCATGTCCTTTTGCGTCTACTCCTTACCCTTTTAAGTCCTTCCACTTGAACCAACTCGCACCTCCTGACAGGTGCTGTACGTGGTCGCTGACACACATGGCCAGCCCACCTAAGTCTACTCTCTCTCATCTTGTCTCCTATTGGTACCACACCTAAATTCTCCTGAATGGATTCATTTTGAATTCTATCCCTTCTTGTCTTGCCTACTCATCCATCTCAAATCCTCATCTCCGCTACATTCATTCTATGGGTATATTGTTTTTTTATCTGCCCAACATTCAACCCCATAGAGCAAAGCTTGTCTCACAACTGTCTTATAGAACTTACCCTTCAGCTTCATTAGTATGCGATGATTACATAAAATTCCAGTTGTACATCTCCACTTTGCCCACCCAGCTCTATTTTTGTGTGCGACATCTTCCTTACTCTCTCCATTTTCTTGGATTATCAACCCAACATATAAAAAATGCGGTCTTTTTTGTACTTCCTGGCCGTCAATCTTAACTACTTCCTCGTCTCTACACCTATTATTATTAAACTTGCTTTCCATATATTCTGACTTAGTCCGGCTAATTTTAAAACCTTTGGATTCTAGAGCATCCCTCTAAAGTTCTTTGTGTTGATGCCGTTTCGGGTCTCATTGATCAAAACTATGTCATCTGTGAACAACATGCAACACGGTACCTCATCCTGTAGGTGCCTAATTAAGTTGTCCATAACTAGGACAAAGAGGTAACGGGCTCAATGCTGATTTCTAATGTAGATCTTGTCATTGAAAACTCACTCGTCTCTCCACTAGTTGTTCGTATATATACTAGTTAGCGCTCCATCAGACATATCTCTCATCAAGTTGATGTAGTGTCTGGAAACTCTTTTCTTTTCCAACACCCGTCAAATTAGATATCAAAGTACTCTATCATAAGCTTTCTCTAGATCAATAAAGACCATATAGAGGTCTTTTCCTTTCGCCTTAAACTTCTGAATCAGTTGCTTAAATAGGAAAATAGCCTCAGTTGTTGACCTTCCTGGCATAAAACCAAATTTGTTTTCTGATACACTCATTTCATTCCTTAGTCGTTGCTCAATAACTCTCTCTCAGAGCTTCATAGTATGACTCACAAGCTTGATTTCTTGATAGTTTGCACAATTTTGTATGTCTCCTTTGTTCTTGTAAATAGTTACCACAATATTTTTCCTCCATTCGTCGGACATTTTCTTTATTCTCAATACCTTTTTAAAGTAAGTGTTTGCTATTGCTAGGTCGTAGGCCATAGCAAAATCTAGAACAGTGTTTCAAAAAGCGGATCGCCTAGCACCTGGGCGGCTCGCCCAGGCGGTCTAGAAAGCCTGGGTGCATCGCCCAGGCCTAGGTGGCCAAATTAGGCTGGTATTCTCGGGGGACCTGGGCGGCTGCCCCGGGCTTACGCCTTGCCCAGGGTCGGAAATGCCAGTCGTTGAGGCCATTTTTGGGTCATTTTGGGTCATTTTGTTTTAATACTAAAGGTGTAAAATTGCGGGTTTTAGTTTTCAAATGAACCTAAAACCCATTAGAAGCTATTTTAGAGAGAGAAAAACCCCAATTTTTTTTTTTTTACTGGGTCGCCTAGGCGTTGGGCGGCCTAGACCCCCCCGACCGCCTAGGTGCCGCCTAGTGCTTTTTGAAACATTGATCTAGAATAGTCTCACCCATCTCATTTCTTCCCGAAACCCATACCCCCATGTACTCCTTCATATCCTCTACTGTCCTTTCTTACATGACCATTTAAGTTCCTTCCTAAAAAGTTCCTCTCTCCATGTGCTATGTCTTGGACTATTCCATCTATGTCCCCTCTCAAAATTGTCTCTTAAGTCTATCATCTAATCTTACTGGTGGTGCATAAGCATTAAGCATTAATTACGATTATTATCTCTTCCCCTAATACAAGTTTAATTAATAAGAGCCTATCACCTATTCTTTTGACATTTACTACTTTATCGTTTAAATATTTGTCTATTATTATTTCTACGTCATTTCTATTATTATCCTTTCTTGTATATCAAAGTTTATAACCATCTATTTCTTTAGCTTTTTCTCCTTTCTATTTAGTTTCCCGTAGACAGGCTATGTTTACTCTCCTTCGTCTCATTGTATCCACTAACTCCATACTCTTACCTGTAAGATTTTTTACATTCCATGTGGCTAAACGAATTCTATTTTCTTGGACTTGCTTCTTTTCTTGCACTTGTCTAGGATGTTGCGAGAACCCTTGCTTATTTTTTACCGCAACCGGGCGGTGCTGCGACGCGTCGCTTCTGGGGAAAACCCTAGCTAAACCTTGCTCATTTCTCACTGTACCTGGGGTCTGGTACATTGTGTCGCTTCTGAGGAATGCCCTAGTTACCCCTTACTCATTTCTCACTATATCCGAGTTCCGTTACAGCGCGTTGCTTCTGGGGAACGCTCTTGCATAAGCAGAAACTGTATGTTCAGGATTCATGATAAGTTTTTGCAAAATTTTACCTTGGCTGCCTACCTAACACAACCTAGCCCCTTTACTCGGACATGGGACGGGTTGAGGTAAAGTTTAAGGTCATTGGCCTTCTTAGACTATTTTTCAAAACATATGTTTTTAAATTAAAAATTTTAAGGAGGCCCTAGATGGATTCTCGTAAATTTTAGGAAAAAAATTTGTTTGAGTTACGGCCTACCAAGAGCAACATTGCAACATTGAAAGAGAGAACTTCTCAAAGTTTTATTTAAGGGCCTCTTAAAATTTGCATGTGATATTTCTCCTATTATTCTTAACAGCCCCCCCCGCCCCCCTCCCCACCAAAAAAAAAAAAAGAAAAAAAACTCTCTACCCTACATTTAAAAAACCATGCAAGACGAAAAAAATTAAAATCAACAAGAAAAATAACCACTACTTTCTCTGTTCTAAGAATATGAGATTCTTCGTTTAAAACATATAAATGCACCTAACAATGTTTACCCAAAGTCATTACTATTTCTGGAGCACCTTCCCTACATTCTCCCTAGGGTTGTGGCCCTCCTTTATTCTTGCAAAAAGAGTCCAGCCCTTAATTGTGGCTTATTAATGTAATAGAATTGTAAATATAACTTAATGATCATTAAAATATAAGTTTTATTATAATAGAGATAGTATTCTATATGACAACTGTAGATATAAGTATATAATAATTAAATATAATAATAATTTGTTATAATTATAAAGTATCATAATAATATTTTTGATAGTAAATATTCTTATCAAAAAAATTATTATGGTTACTTAATATATGATTATAATTATTGAGTACCTCAAAATACATAGGTTATTGATGAAAATTTCCCTTGAAAATAATAATGTTGTCTTGACTACAGATATCAGATTTATTTAATTTTAATTTTCAAGAAATAATTTGTCTAATTATCATTTTTATTATGAATTTTAAAGAAAATAATTTTATATTTTCCATTCTATTTGTGTTATTCATATTTTATGTGCTCTTTTCTATTTACTATATTTGAATATAAAACTAGTCTTTCACTCTTTTATATTTTCCAATGTCAAATTTTTAAATTTCATTGCTTATTTATTTGCTATTTATTAAATTTTTTTTGAGGTATAAATATTAAAGTACTTTTTAGCATTATTTTTAAGAAATTGTTTATGACTAGCTTTAAATTTTTTTATGAAGAGTAATCAATTTCTCCCAGTTTTACTTTTTTATTATAATTCTGCCTACCTTTTATTGTATTAAAATATTTCTTATTCTCTAATAGGTGCTTCATGTACGTAAAGCTCCGCCGAGCAGATCTTTTTGGCCTTGAATATTTGGCTCTTCTATTTATCCTTGCATATCTACGTGCAATGGACATAAATCCACTACTAATTTTTAAAGTCAACATACATGCATAAAATCAATCCCCTTAGTTAATATAGTGTTAAGTGACTTCTCAGATAATCGAAGATACGATTGCGTTCTGCTTCTAGGAATGTGATTCTATATATTTCTTGGTTTAGAGAAGATATTTCATACAATGAGTAATGGGTTTAATACCTATTGAGGCAAATGAAAAATATCATTAGTTTCATTGGCTGCTTTTATCTACGAGGTACATATGATTAAGATCTTAGAAACTCCTATTTGGCTTTTGCAAAACACTTTTCACTGGCTTGGAAACGATTGTCCATCAGATCCATCTGCAAGCAGGAATAAGTCTTCTTAATTGTGATCATGATATGTTTCCCCAAGATGAGGGGTTACAAGTGAACGTCCCCTAAACCTTGCCAATAATAGGTGCTCAGTCCAATCTGAAAACAACTAAAAATGGCAAATCATCTGGCCATCCACCGCATGCAGAACTGGGCATTGTGCAAGTGAGGGATTGTGCAAGTGAGGAATATCCACCACTTTGTACTTCTCCAAATGTATGATCTCTTGAAATGTGCTCTCAATTCAACAAGTACCTCAATGAGCCACAAATTCATATGATAAAGCTATGGCCATCCCAATGGTATAAGTCAATGATGCTAGCTCGTCCAATGAAGATGGTCCTATTGTTTTGCCATGTGTGGTTTCTCCCCCATCCCCCCCCCAAAAAAAAGAAAAAAAAAAAAAAAAAAAAAGAAAAACAGAAAAAAGGAAGAAAAAGTTGAATAGTCGATCCCTACAGGGTGAACTTCAGATTTTATTCCCATGTAGATAAGCTGGCTCCCATATCAACATGTGTGGTTGATTCTGTATTATTTTGAAGTACTGAGCGAAGACAAATATTCCTCAAGTATAATAGTATTTCTCCTCTGACCATTGGTAGTGGGAAAGGTAGTAGGCTTCTTGTGCTTTCCTGTTCTTATTATTGGACACTCTTTATAGTTTCCAAAACCCTGAATTTGGGTTCTTTCTTATTAAAGTTCTTTGTGGGCATGAAATTCTCTGCTTTTTTTCTATATCATCTGCCCTCACCCTTGTCTCCTAAACAGCCCCACAGCTTACACCAACTCTCCCTTATCTTGGTTCCAGCATAATTTATTTCCATGTGGACTGTGTTTTTCCATTTCATCAAATTTCAAGTGTGCAGTAACTATTTTATCCAAAGAACTATTGGGGATTAGGATAAATCTGAAATGAGATCTAGACGAGAAATTAGCTATTTTTCTGACGTGATTAATATAACAAGACAGTTTTTCACCTGCCTGTTTAAGAATGGTTGGGTTATAGACATGACTCATTCCATAAAGACAGCAATTCCATGTTCATACCATACTTTAGTGTTGTGCTATTTTGTTCTAATGAAAATTTTTCACTTATTATAGATCACACCCTACGGCTCGTATACATAGTGCTGGTGCTCTTTCACATTTAATTTTTAAAGGAACCAAAGGCCTTGTCCTTATGTTCACAATTTCCTATTTTTAAAGCATATTTTATATTTAAAACCTTTCATTGCCTACCTCCAACCAAATCAATGTAAATATTTCTTGGACTTGCTTCTATGTTTATCTCAATTAATTATTGATGGTTACTAATGTGTATGAAAAATTCATGTTGTTAGATAGCTTAAGTGTTCAACGTTAACGATCTATAGGTATATGGCAATTTAATTCCTTTTTTCTTATATTTGATCCTCCAGGGCACAATATGCAAGATGGAAAGCGGAATGCCAAGAGATGGACTCACTAATTGGTAGTGGGAGGATCATTACAGCACCTATAATTACAGAAGATGGCGATCCCATTCAAGATCCCTTAGTACTTTTGGAAGCTAATGTGGGTAAAGACTTGCCTTTCCAAGAAAATGACAGTCCAAACTCTGATGCTGAGGATAATAAAACACGTGCAAATACATTATTTGATTATTTGAGCAAAAATCCCCCAACAAGTGTGTTGGACCAGAGGAAAGGATCCGCAAGTACTGTTCCTTTGGACAAGAAAGTGATTCAGTGGAAGCTTACACTACATCAAATAGGTATTACTTACTAGAATGTACTACAACAATCTATAGGGACATTGTAGTTGCAATATATGTTACTTTTCTGATTCTTGCTAATCCGTCAATTCAGAATTCATTCTTGTATAACTTATGTGTTTAATAACATGCATGTGTTATTTCAATATCCCTGCTTTTAGTCTATATGTGCTCTTCCTAGCTGTCTGGGGATGCAATGTTACAGTATCCATTCATTGAAGTTAGGGACCATATAATGCCGATTGTGTTCTTATGTGGCATCTTCTTTAGATGTTTACTTAAGAGGGTTTGGAGAAATATCATTATAGTACCTGCTGGCTGAAGTTGGACTGTGGTTCCAATGACATGATGCATGAGTAGCATCTTCCATCAATGCTCGCGGTCACATATGGTTGCTGAAATTTCTGATTAAGCGTGGCATCTTTTATTTGGAATATACAGGTGAATGTGGAACATGCATAACCATTCCAATGACCTAAGTACAGCATGAACAAAGAGTGCTTATATGTGGCTGAGTTATAAATTTGCCGTATGGCATCTTTATCCACATTTCCTAATGGGGGAACAATATCACTAAGTCATATTGATGACTGTTGAGAATATTGTTTTCTCAGTAATAACTCCATTGGAAGTTTTTGAGGGTAATGTTCACCGACCCCAAGAATCTAATCTATGAAGCTTGTAGGTTTTGTTAGATTTCTACCTTTTTCCTGGTTTACATTTTATCTCCTCAATTCAATTCCATTTATCAGTTCTGCAGATAGATCCAAAATAGCATCTGATTTGTCACAGAAAAGCAGATACATAATAGCATGTAACAAAAATATTAGTGCACTCCTCATTAGCTAGAGGCAAATATTAAAAGCCTTACCTAAGGGCAAATAATAGAAGTCTTACCTAAGGGCCATTGGTCAACATTCATAGAATAAATTAAAAAAAACGATGCAAGTACTATTCCTTCCAACTTGAAATCTTCGGACACATTGAATCTATTTATATATTTCCATGAATTGAATGCCTACGGTATCAATAGAAGCATAGTTCTCTCAAGTCTATCTGACTAGGTGCATAATGCGTATTCTTTCGAGTACCATATCTTAAATTGCCCATTGTTTTCTTGTATGTAGGATATCTAGTACGACTGCAACATTGCAAAATATTTGTACCCCAATATCTTTATCCATGATCGATCAAGATAATTCTGGAATGAATATATATGGATTGATAAATTGGTAAGGAATTGGGAAAAATAGCAACAATGAATGAAACATGGTGGCAGGCGATTCCAGGCCATCCCAAAACTGGATCGCTGAGCTACCAATCCCATGGTCAAGTTGAATAATTCCTGTTCGTCCCAGCATTTCATAAAAATACTGGTTAAAATTTATATAGTGATAGCATTCTACTCTGATAACTTGCTATTGTTTCTTTCCCTTAAATGCCAATTTGGGCTTCTAGATTGGATAGAATTGATTGACTCACATCACCAATGGAACATGAACTAATGAATGTGTTAATTAAATTTATTTTATGTAAATATTAGATAAAACTGAGTTCTTCTAAGCCCCTATTACTCGTATTGTTATCTAGAGATTCCTTGATATAGGAAGACAGGATTGAACAACATCATATATAAACTTCATCTGAAGAACTCAATACCACATCGCTCTGACCAGATAGCGTACAACAAATTTGGCTAGCAGGCCTATAAGTGAAGTGCTTGCTAAACTGCTGAAGGTGTCTATCAAGGTCAGAAGTCTCACTGGCCATATGTGCAGGAGATTCCCTGTATGTCCAATGGACAAGGATGGGGGTGTTCCCTGGAGATCAATAACCAAAAGTAATACGCAATGAATAGTGTCATTCTTTGTAAAACAAAATGAATGGAAGACAGAGAATTTGGACGTGTGAAAAGAAAATGTGAATTAGGATGCTTGTTTGGAATACCATTGACCTTTTTTCCTCTCTTTCTATAAAATCTTGTCTCTAATTTTTGTGGTTTGCGGGAGAGAAGAGTGACCATTCTGGACAGAGATAAAAGATGTGAGGGAAGAGTGACCGCCCAACAAACCAGGTTCCCTCCCCCCTTCCATGTGGAGCATCAACAGATCCTCCTCCATCATCAGTAATTATCCTTTAGGATTGTTCTCAGGGATTCAGCTTCATCAAACCATCGCAGAAGGCAAGAAGCTAGTAGCATATCTCCTTATGGAGGAGTTTGACAAGAAATGCTAAGACATAGATCTATGCATCATTAGTATTTTATGTGATCCCCACCTTAACTAGATTCACATGGGAGTCCTAGAATTGTGGGTAATTAGGATTGGGTTGAGTTTCCTTAGGATATCTTTGTGGGGAAGTTTACAAGTTTAGGAATGAATTTCTAGGATTTTGTGGGAACTTTAGGGTTTGTATTCTTATAAATAGATTGTTATATGTCTGTTGTAAGGAGAATGAAAATTTTACTGAAACTGTAATGGATCTTGTGAGTTCTAGAGCTATGGAGCTCGATTAATGGTCCCTCCTCCGAGAGTTTCTTGCCTTACCTGAGTATTACTATATTAAAGTGGTGTCCGAGCATGCTCGATGGTGCCAGATTAAATTTCCGATAGCTGCACGAGTTCCTCAAGACCCGAGTTGCTAATCGATGGTAGACTTAACTCAAAAATTGGATCAACTGATGGATTTGGTGATTCTTGAATCTGCAAATTCTGGAGGCATGTTTGGTAAGTATGAGATGCATGAGATTGCTGCCGACTACCCGATGCCTCAAGGATATTTTTTCTATAAACTTTCAAAAGAGAATCCATTTGCGGGTGTCTTTTCAGATTGCAAGTTTGAATCGCACAGATCTCTTTGATCACCTCTTCTTCATCTCTATGTGGTTGCATGCTCATGAAGGATTTTGTTCAACCACTTAAAGATGCAAAAGATATTATAATATGGAGATCCAATGAAGGAAACCAAGGTGAATGTTTTCTGCATCACCAACTACCAAAAGTGAAGTCAAACGTACAAAAGAGTATGCAAAGCATGTAGAACATCAATTTTAAAAAGGAAGGATCTCATGTTGACTTGAGGTTGAGTTCTTTATGAAAAGGGGTTAATTATGCAGCCATTATCCAAGGAGCACAACCTTTCACTTGTCTGTCTGATCGTGGTGTTTCAAGTTGCATTTCAAAGATCTCTTATTTATCTACGAATGTTATTTCTGAATTCTTTTCATAATTCGGCTGTTTTGGTCCTCAAATCATGGCTTAATGGGACTAATTGCATTTCTTATTTTACTTAATTGTTTGGGGGTGGATTTATGATTTGACAACTTTTATATATCATTTGAAGTTGGTATTTCTGTTGGAATACTTAAATTATGGGTAATTAGGATTGAGTTGAGTTTCCTTGTTGGTATGGACCCTTTGTGGTGAAATTTACAAGCTTAGGAATAGATTCCTAGGATTTCATTGGAACATTAGGGTTCTATATGATTACAAATAGATTATTTTCTGTCCATTTTAAGTGGGATGGAAATTTTATTGAAATTTTAGTGAGATGTTTGAGTTCTAGAGCTATGGGGCTTGATTAATGGTTGTTACTCTCTCCTTTCATGAATTTCTTGTCCTACCAGATTATTGTTGCATCTTGCAATAAATCATCATCATCGTCGTCATTCGAGCCTTATTCCAACTATTTGGGGCTGACTACATGAATCCTATTATGCCATTCTGCACTATTAAAGGCCATATTGTCAGTCGGACCACAACTCACCATATATCTTCTCACTACGTCCATCCGTATCTTTTGGGTCTTCCCCTTGCCCTTTTAGAGCCTTCAACTTGAACCAAATCACACCTCCTAATTGTGCTATTCTAGATCAACATTGCACATGGGCAGCCCACCTAAGTCTACTTATCGCCTCATCTTATCGTCTATTGGAGCCACCTCTAAGTTCCCTCTTATATGTTCATTTCGAATTCTATCTTTTCTTGTTTTGCCACTCATCCATCTCAACATCCTCATCTCAGCTATACTCAAATAAAAGCTAATTAATCCTAACTTAAAAGTGAACCCTAAAAATCTAAAAAATACATTCCTTGAAATTTAATAGGCAATCGATAGAAATAATGACCTTATTGTCTTGCATCAAACTCCCTTGGTTGGAGGAAAACTTAACCTTGGGTTTTGTAGTGGGCTATAATAAATATTGCATCGAATCCATAAAAATTATAAAATTGGTAAAAATCATAAAAACATTTCTAATACCAAAATAAAATATTTTATAAGTGGACTGGTACCAATGGGTAAAACATTAGCGACAATAAGGGCACTCCACTTGACCCAAGAACTATGATTTACTATTGTTTTCTTGTCCAACCCGACGAAGACCCATGACCCACATCTCAATGCACGGACCCATGATTGGCTTGTCAAAGTTGGGTAATCAGCAGTGGAACCATGATCCTGGAATGTGGATTACTTTTTTTCCTTTCAAAATAAGTCAAGCACTTATCACCACAGTCCAAAAGGGACTCTCTCTATGCACATGTACACGTATCTCTTCATAGGCTGCTTCCTGGTAATGTGGCTATCATGTGTACATCCCGTGCAAAAGTTTGTTGAGGCTTTGACCCTTGCTATCATAAGCCTATAACCAAATACAGGAGGCTACACAGTTCTCCTGGCCTACAAAACATCATCCTTGGGTATCTCTCCAACCTCACAAGGGATGATGAACTGTACACACTTCTCAGTAGTACCACATGCCCAGGGGTATGGGTTTTAGATATAACTAGGGCCATACAACCATAAATTATCATTGTTACAAGCTCTCTAGTCCTTTACTGGGCACAAAACCCAACATATAAGACTTGCGCATACTATCGCAATTGTGTGGGGGGTCGTCTCTTTAACACATGTACATGTCATATCATACCTGAACGGGTCACTTCCCAAGACGACTATCATCTATGCATGCTGTGTGACGATTTGATAAGGATTTGGGCCCCCTCAAGCCTGCCATCCGCACACAGGGGTCACACAATCACTGTCTAACCACCCAGGGGCATCTCTCTGACCTCATCAAGGGATAATCCTACAAACCATCCACGATTGTGACACATGCACAGGACTACAAGGTTTTTTCCATCAACCCATGCGTAAGTCGTCATGCCCAAGTGATGAGTTACGACATCAAAATGCCTCCTTTGGTCCCATCGGACCCTACTCCCATCATTACATCACAAGTTTTTTACATGCTCTTCTAAGGCTTTTAAATGACCACATAACCCCAACATCTCCCACTTAGCGTTTGAAGGCCTTACAATCTGTCTCTCGTAGAACCTCTCATCCCCCCATTACAGTCTCTCTCAAGCCCATGTCACTTATTCTTACAATATTCACAATTTTTACGCCACCAATTTTTTCATGAAGGATCCACTATCATAGCCCTTGCGGGAGAGATATAAAGCCTCTATCTCTGCTACTTGGATCTCATCCCGAACATGGCAGTAGTTTGTCTTGATGTCCTTGATCTTCTTATATAATTGTAACCTTTTTGGTAATGCAAATCACCAACCTGTTGTTGCAGAAGATCCTCACATACCCGCATCTCATGGGTCGCATCTTAGCAGCTTGAAGAAGTTCTTCAACCATCGCTCTTCTGTCACAACTAGACAACATGACCACATTTTCAGGCTCCATGGTGAACAGTACCACAATGACTTTTTGGTTTCTCCACCAATCATAAACGAGCACTCCAACTGGGGTATTAAGTCATCTGAATCCCTTTGGCGGTTCATAACTAAATATCTCTATGTCTGAATATCCGAGCATCCAAAAGTAACTGTGGGATATGCAGTAAGTCCCCCTTAAACATAAATTCGCATATACCAATTACTATCTCAATGCCCTCATGGTCATACCATGAGCTTGTTTAGCAAGCCTCATGCCAAAATAACTCTTAGCTTGGTTTTGCAATATGCAAACCTTTTTCGAACCACAAAGGTTCAACTAAACTTGCCCCTTGGTTGTAACCTTTTACAAACTCAATGATCTTACCCACACAACTAAGTGATCTTGCCCCTTGGTTGTAACCTTGGTTGTAACCTTTCACAAAAGGGTATTGAATAACATGAGTAAGACATATGGGTACCTAAAACAGGTGCAACCACGATGCGCTTACAAATGATACATATCGCATTTTATTAAAACAATTTCAAGACTCAATATTTTTCCCTTCTTATAAAAAACTGTCGAGTTTGTACAAGTTCACAAGGAAAAGTTTTAAAATAACTCAGCGGTTTGATATGATTCTCACAAACTAGGTGGATTGATTTGATTCTCACAAACTAGGTGGACCTTGCAAGATTGTGGGGTCTTTCTATAACATAACATATCTATCTAGTCTTTTGAATACAAATGCTCCTTAATTTACCAATTCAAATTCTAAAACAAGGATTTAATCTTTGAAAATAATTTTACCACGTCCATTTTAATTTCACCAAGTTGTTCCCAGCCAGAGTCATAAAAGCATCTATAATTTATCCAAAATAAAGTAAGACCCAAAAACATGGATGGTTACCCAAAAGCGCTCAGCATCCAAACAAAATATGCAATACATTGGCAACTTGGAGATATGGAAGAACTATCTAAAATCAATTCAATCAAGTTATTTTCTCTCAATCACAATATTCACTAAATATTTTGATTCCCTTCTAGAAGACGTGGTCATCAAGTCAATACACAAAAATGAGAGAAAGAGACAAGAGAGGTGGGGCGTGGATCCCTATGTGGGAACCATGTGGGCCCCACGCCCCCCAACAAAGTGGGCTTCCAAGTGTAGGCTCCTATCCCAAATGGCCCCCCACATCTTCAAAACAATTTTAGAATAAATAAAATGATTTTTAGAATCTATTTAATAGTTTGAAAATAGTTTTGTATTTATAAAATTCTGAAAAACCAATTTTTAGCTATCTAAAAATTTGTTTTGAGGAAAAAAACTATACAGAGCATTTTAAAAGTTCATTGAAATGTTCTATAACTCAAATAAATATATTTAAATAAAATTTAATGGGAATTGGATCCATTGGGTCAAAGAACGTGCGAGTTCACTGAGGCACTCCATCTATATCAACAACCATGAACTGCTGTCATCTTCTCAAACTGGCCCAATGGAACCATGATCCACAGCCTATCGTAAGGGTTCATAATTGATCCATCAATGCCAGCTATTAAGTGAAGAGAACACAGTTCTAGTCCATGGATTACAGCCCCCCCCCTTAGGTCAAGCCAAGTCCCATAGGACTTATGCACATTGTTGCAATGGTCTAGGCATCATCTTTCAACATATACGCATGTCATACCCCCACTGGTTGCTTCCCAAGACAGCTATCGTATGTCCAAATTGTGCGATGGTTTGATGAGGATTTGGCCCATGCCCCTTAGGCTTGCCATCCGCACGTAGGGGTCACATAATCCCCTGACCAACGACCCTTGGCATATCTCCAACCTCATCAAGGGATTCAAACAGTCCCCTGGCCAATCACCCTTGGCATCTCCCTAAGCTCATCAGGGGATAACCCCTGCAAACGCTCCATGGTTGCACCATATGCCCAGTGTCTACAGGGTTCTAGACATCTTTATCAATAATGAGATTGGTTGGGAAAGCGAAGGAAGTCTCCTTCACAAACCTCGCATATGGATAATGGGTTGCTATCGATCAGTAACTCATCAGATGGACCAGTGCCAACTCTCATAGAATAAATACTGATAGATGTTGTTCGAATGCCCATAGTTACAGAGTTGTGGAAGATGTTACATGAATCCTCACTGGAGTCTGAGGCATGTGTGATGCACTTGAAGATTACACTTCAGCAATGCAAGCAAGCAAAGATGACAATCGTCAAATTTTACAATATTTAAAGGGCTTTGTGATCAGCTTGCCATGATTCTACAACCTGTTAATGTTAAAGAGAAGGTATACTATGTCCTTATTGGATTTTGATTGAAGTTCATATATTTTTGCATGTATATTATTTGTGCCATTTCCTACAGGGAAGGTTCCTTCACATCATGTAACTTTCTCTTTTTATTTCATTTTAATGCTTTCCTATGCAAAAAAAGAAGAGAAAGACAATTAAGTTTCGTTCTTTCTTGAAGCTTTGGTAGTTGAAATAAGAAAAGAGAAATGACCAGTGCTTTTCCTGGAGAATAAAACTATATATTCATAAAACATGTGAACATCACATGTTCCCGTGCATTAGAAACTTGTAAAAATTGAGATGGATTTGCCCACTATGCCCGTGTATTTCTTCAGAGATGAACAAATGGAGAGGCCTATGTCTCAATTGTTTTACAGTTGCTGTCGCCTCCGAAACTAATGCAGGGCAGCCTGGAAATGAGGAGTTTCTTGATGCAGCGCATGATAACTTTGCACAGGGGCCCACATACTACGGACTTCTGAACCATGGTTTTGTCTTTCCATAACAAGGAAATGTGATCATAAAATATTAGTCTCGTGAAAATATATCTTATGTTCGAGCAGGGTAAGGCGTGGAAAGCTTCAGATGATCAATGAAGAAAGTGTTTGTCCCTCAAATAGTGGCTGAATCCATCCTTCACACTTCAGACCATATAGGTCCTGAGAAAGGTTTATGAAAGCTATTCTTGTTTCATTGTACATCTTGTGAACTATTTGATCTAAATGATCAAACCTATTAGCATGAGATTTGATTCTCGTTGTAAAGCCTCAGAATTTGTGGAACATTTATTGGTAAACATTGTGGCTCAGTTCCACTTGTACATGGTGAATGTTAAGCATTTGCTATCTGGCTGTAAACATAGAAGAGCCCCTTAAAATTGATAATGTTAACTATTACAGAGTTCTAACCAGAGTTTTGAGTTCTTAACAGAAATCACACCCAGATCAAGTAGTACATCATTGATTTTTAAGTTTATCATTTACTTCAGGTAGCAGCTTTTATTGGTAAAAAGACAACCATGGAACCAAGTAATGAGGATAAAAAATTGTTCCATCAGCAATAAACAACTGATGTAGCAATGGATGTGAAACTATTCTTCTTGGTATTATAATGCGAATTGTGCATGTTCAGTACACCTATATGCATACAATTAAGCACTACACTCACTGCTATCAATCAAGAAAAGAAATAAATATGGTATGGCTAAGAAGGTCTCATGTGGAACATTTATGGAAGCACACTATTAAAATTTCAGTAGGATAATAAAATTTCGTGGCATTGATAACATGTTCACTTGGGTTTCTTATATTGTCTCTTAGTGCAATACTATATATGCTTTTGAGCTCACAGAAATCTGTGCGTGTCAAAAAAAAATGATGAATATTTTATCTTCATGGCAGTCACTTTGCAAATGCTCATAAAAATTGGTCAACTGGATTCTTTTAGAGCTGTTTTGATCAGTGATTTCATCTTCTAGCTATATTCTTGACATCCTTTCCTTCCATGATTATGTAGGTCTGGATGTGGTTCGCACAGACAGGACATTAGTATTTTACGAGAAACAGGAAAATTTGTCAAAGCTTTGGGATATTCTGGCAGTTTATGCTTGGATAGATAAGGATGTTGGTTATTGTCAAGGTGAGTGATCAACATACTGTTTCTGTGTTTCAAGTCCCTTTGGAATTTTTAATCAAGACCATTACTTTCTTCACTTTCCCTCATTGGGAGGGGATGACTGATGTCTTTGAACTGGTGGTTGTAATGTGTTTCATATCTATATACTAATGTTTTTAAATGTCTTAATGCTAATACATATGATCATGTTGGCATGTAGGAATGAGTGATCTTTGCTCTCCAATGATTATTCTTCTTGATGATGAAGCAGATGCATTCTGGTGCTTTGAACGTTTGATGCGCAGACTGGTATGTTCTTATATCTAGCTCTATGTAATGGTTAGTGTTTGGAGCCTTTGTTGTAATACCTAGGTACTTGAATCGTATATTACTCCTTTGTTATCTTGTTTATTACATTTAATACAACCCTATGAATAAGGGAATTTCTGGCTCTTGTATATTTGGGATAACTTATAATGCCCATGGTTCTCCTTTCAATGGAAGAGAAAAGAAAGAGACTTTGATTCTCTTTACATTTCATGAGTAGAATTAGTTTGGAATGCACATGAAGGTTGCAGATTCAAGAATTGAGAAATTTCAGTAAAGCTGTACTGCAGATTCATCATGCAGTATGCATCCATGTTGAATGATAAATCTGTTTTTTTTTTTTGAACTGTTAAACATTTTATTAAGTATAAGAGTTCACAGTATACAAAAACTGCCCACTTCTGAGCCACAAAACAGCCACCGAGGATGTGGCACTAAACGAATACATTAAATACAGAAAAGAGAGATTGTAGTACAAAGTGTAAGATGCGTAACATCATAGATTAGGTCAATGCCATTGAAGCGCCTTGCTTAGCCAGAGTGTTGGCCGCTTGGTTGGCCTCCCTCCAGGTATGCATCCATGAGACCGGTATATTCTTGTAAATGTCGTAAATCTCATCAAAGATGGTTAAAAGCCTCCAAGGTGGGGCAGCCTCTCGAGAGGCCAAGGAGATTACATTTCTTGAGTCACCCTCTACAACCAAAACAACACTCCATGAAGGGTTGAAGCGTTTGAGGCCTTCTAGAAGGGTGCGAGCTTCCACCAAGGTGGAATCCGCAATGCCGATGGGTGAGGTGAAGGTAAGCAGGAAGAGACCCATGCGGTTTCTAAAGATGCCCCCGATGCCTGCCGGGTCAAAGTTACCAAGGGAGCATCCGTTGAAATTAATTTTGGTACGGCCCTCGTCCGGGGGTCTCCAATGGGAAGAACGACCTAGGCCTGTGAGGGAGGATGGTGGTCCAATTGAGGTGAAAGTCAGAGGCTGAGAGAAGCTTGAAGTGGTTGTGGTTGGTGGCCCAGAAGATCACCATGGACTTGAGAGATTCCAACACTTTTTGACGGTGAGTGTTCTTCCATCGACTAGAGTGTGGCCATCACTGCTGTAGTCCAAAGCATAGCAAGTGATTTGGACCATGGTAGGAATAGTATTTGTTGGAAAAGGTGTGGAATTGATTCCGGGGTGACCCACGACCAGCCAAATAGTTGAAGCAAGTGCCCCCAAGCTGGCTTGCAAATGTGCAGTGGATGAATAAGTGGGAGTTTGTTTCCTCCTCCAATAGGCACATAGCGCATCTGTTAGGGATTTGCAGGACTTTTCATTGGAGTTGGTCCATGGTAAGGACTCTTTCCCTGGGCCCGACCCAATTAAAGACCTGTAGTCTAGGAGGAATAAATTTAATCCAAGCTTGAGCAATAATCGACTATCGCGAGGGCTGTATAGTAAAGGGGGAGATAAGGTAGTGAAAGGAGGAGGATACTAAAAAGATCCCAGAAGAAACTGGGATCCATATTATTTTATCCTCATCAAGAGAAGAGAAAGAAGCGGAATGGAGAAGGGAGGAGAGTTTGAGGAAGGTAGGGATCTCTTCGCCGTGTAGAGCCTTGCGAAATTCAGGATTCCAGGTGTTCCCAACTGGCTTGAGTAGATCAGCGATGAAGGCACTGGGGTCCCTAGCTAAGTCGAAGAGATTGGGGGAACATTGCGAGAGTGGAAGATGACCTAACTAGAGGTCTGTCCAAAACTTGACCTGTCACACCCCAAGTTCTATGATATTTCTAAGATGTGACTGTCTATTCTTAAACTATAGAACAAATTCAGAATTTCTACTATATATTGCACGAAAACTGATTTTTCCTTTTCTTAAAATTTTCAAATTTTTACAAAGTCTACTCATAACTTATAGTAACATGAAAGTCCTAGATATATACATCTTTTGATAGGACAAAAGTTACTAAGGTGAACTTGAACAAAAGTTACAAAGGTGAATTTAACCTGACTATAAACTTCTTCCAAGCTACTCCTGCTGTACATACGAACAATAAGGTTACAATTATTCTGAAAAGAATCCACAATAGTTTGATGAGTTTGGCTTCTCAGTAAGTAACCATTATAATCATTAAGAATCATGGTTTTTCTAAATGAGTGTATATTTAAACAAATGGAGAACTGTTCAAATTCTTAAACAGAAATACACAGTTTTAACATAATTCAAAAGATTTTGAACAATGAGGAAAAGCAGAAATACACAGTTTATCATAATTGAAAAGATTTCACAAATACCCTACCAATGTCACAAGTAGGTCACCTATATACCCTACCAGCGTCTTAGATGGGTCCACTTAATCCATGCCTGCGTACCGGATAGGTCCACTTATACCTCACTGGCGTACCGGATGAGTCCACTCAATCCTTACCAACGTACCGAATAGGTCCACTTAATTCCTACCAGCATTTCGGATAGGTCCACTTAATCCTTACCGGCGTCTCGAATAGGTCCACTTATACTTCACCGGCATACTGGATGAGTCAACTTGTGTACTTAAAATATCTCTAAAACTCTAAAATATTAACAAACAATAATATAATATATTAAAAATATCCTTGAAATCATAGCATGAATTCACATGAAAACACTTTCACTGATATTTCTTTAAACATTTTGGGCTCAATTTCTTAAGTACAGTTTCAGAAAGGTAACAGTTATGGGAGTCAGTTTTTAAAAATTGAAATCTTAATTAATAAACAATTTATGAACAGTAGAAGAATCTTATGGAAATCCAGAGTTGAATAATAAATTTTCAACTATCTGCAATCCTCAATAATAGACATAAATATTACTATTAAATGTCGAATTACCAATTTTAAAATAACCCTTTTTCAGGAAAATCATGTCACTTGCATATAAAACTTACAGTATCTAAAATTCATAACAATAGGCGTGAATATCACGATTTTATTAAAATCGAAAATACCAATTTTCATATAACTATTTTACAGAAAAATGAGATCACTTACACATAAAACTTAGGGAAAATTACATACATATCTGCTATAGTTTCTGTTATTACGGCTATACCAAATAGTTTCTGTTATTACAATTGTGTCTCTTTTTTTCATGTCAAAACAGATATTTTAAAAAAAGATAACTCTACCCTTTTTCGGTTGTTGAACAACCGAAAATGGGGCCACTTTCGGTTTTTGAATAACCAAAAATTTAAAAATTTCGGTTCTTCAAGAACCAAATTTTTTTTTCTCGTGGGCTGCGTATCGTCTCTCTACCTCTCTCTCTATGGGTAAAAATTGTTTTTTTTTTTTAACTCTCTCTCTCCCCTTCACCCATCGTCTTTTTTTTTTTTGGGTAAGTTCATAATCCTTGAGATTTCTCCTAAATTTAGGGGCTCAAACTAGCTGTTCCCCCTGATTTTATTGGATAACCATGACTTCAAAGAGGTAGAGAGAGAATACGCCACGAGATTTCTCCTAATCTTCTAGTCTCATAATCCTTAAGATTTCTCCTAAATTTCGGGGCTCAAACTAGTTGTTCTCCTTTGATTTTATTGGATAACTATGACTTCAAAGAGGTAGAGAAAATACACCACAAGAGAGAGAAAACATTTTTCGGTTCTTGAAGAACAGAAAATTTAAAATTTTTTGTTCTTCAACAACCGAAAATTTTAAATTTTCGGTTCTTCAAGAACCGAAATTGGTGTATTTTCGGTTGTTGAACCACTGAAAATACTTTGAATTCGGTTGTTCAACCATCAAAAAAGGGTAAAGTCGTCTTTTTTTAAAGTTCTGTTTTGATATGAAAAAGACGGACACGGTGGTAATAATGGAAACTATTCGGTAGAACCGTAATAACGGAAACTATAACGGATATATATGTAATTTTTCCTATAACTTATAATGTGTAAAATTCATAATGATAGATGGTCACTTACCTATACGTTACTCTAAGATGGATATGTTGTTATTGCTGCTAGAGTAAGACTGGGATTATTGACGTTCAGTTAAAGGTATGGGAAGAGAGACCAAATGAGTTATATAGAGAAAGAGAGTATAAAAAAAATGTTTATATTATAAGGGAAAGAGAAAATATTCTATGCTTATGAGAGAGAGAATGAAATTCGTTGAAGAGAGAGAGAAAATAATGAACATATTCTACTATTATACTAATATTATTATACTATCATGAACATATTATTTTACTATCATACTAATATTATGAGAGAGAGAGTATGAAATTTGTTGAAGAAAGAAAGAGAGAAAATAATGAACACATTTTACTATCATACGAGTATTATTTTGCTATCAAACTAATATTATGAGAGAGAGAGAGGAACATATTTTATTATCATACTAATATAATTGTACTATCATACTAATAATGAACATATTATTTTACTATCATACTAATATTATGAGAGAGAGAAAATAATGAACATATTTTACTATCATACTAATATTATTTTACTGTCATACTCATAATGAACATATTATTTTACTATCATACAAATGTTATGAGAGAGAAAATAATGAACATATTATACTATCATACTAATGTTATTTTACTGTCATACTAATAATGAACATATTATTTTACTATCATACTGATATTATGAGAGAGAGAGTATGAAATTCATTGAAGAGAGAAAATATTAAATTTTATAAGAGTATTATTCTTATGAGAATAAGAAAAAAATGAGGCTATCATTATGAAGATATCATTTTACTAATATTATGAGAGAGAAGAGAGAGAGAATGAAAACCTAATGAGGCTATCATCATGAAGATATCATTTTACTAATATTATGGGAGAGAAAGAGAGAGAATGAAAAGCTAATGAGGCTATCATTATGAAGAAATCATTTTACTAGTATTATGAGAGAGAAAGAGAGAGAGAATGAAAGGCTAATGAGGCTATCATTATGAACATATTATGAGAATAATCATGGAAGAGAGAAAAATAATTGTAAAAAAATCGTTTACGAGAGAGAAGACAAGCTTACATTTGAGAGGAGAGAGAAGACCCATTTATGATGTATTAATTATGGGTCAATGAGGGGTATTTATAAGTGAGAGGGTCAATTTTCATTTGACACATGTCAAACATGTGTCCTTTTTCCTCATATATATGTGCCACCTCATGACACATCACCACCCTATCATGCCACCTTGTGACACATTATCACTTTATAATGACACATTATCACCTCATAATTATACATCACTTTGTATTTAATTATCTTAATTTAATTAAATAAACGTGAAAAGGAATTTAGGGTGGTCCCATGGTGCATTCATATTACAATGAACTATCACTATTTAAGTTGTTTATTATTATTTTATTTATTGTTTATTATTATTATTATTATTATTATTATTATTATTATTGTTATTATTATTATTATTATTATTATTATTATTATTATTATTATTATTATTATTATTATTATTATTATTATTATTATTATTATTATTATTATTATTATTATTATTATTATTATTATTTTTCAGTTTCAAAAAGTGTTTTGGGGTCATTACATGACCCTCGTCCCTTCCCTGGGGTGGAAGCAAATGAAAGTTTAAAGAGGTGGAGGCCATGATGCAGGGATTTCCAAACACCAGAAGAGGCATGGGATGGCCTATCAGGGAGAGACCAGGGAGAGGAGAGAAGGCAATACTAGTGACTTAAGACGTGGTGCCAAAGATCGCAAGCCTCCACCACCATTTGCCCAACAGGGTTATGCTTGTGAAGGTTACGGATCCCCAAGCCCCCGGACGCTCTGGGTTGGCTGACTTTCACAAAATGAGGTGAAATTTCTTAGCTTCTTTGTTCCTCGACCAAAGGAAGTTGCGCATGAGGAGTTCAAGGCGTTGGACCACTGAGGCGGGAATGTGGAAGAGTGACATTTGGTAGATGAGGATGTTAGAGAGGGTGGACTTGATGAGGGTGTTTCTCCCACCGGAGAGAGGAATCGACCCTTCCAAGTGGCCAATTTTCTTTCCAATTGTCAATGATGTGGCTCCATTGAGCTTTCTTGGGTTTAATGTGGCATAGGGGAAGGCCTAGATATGTGGAAGGAAAAGAGTCAATCCCACAACCCCACCTGTTGGTAATGTCTTGGGTAGAAAGGGGGTCTAAGGCAATCCCTATCATTTGGATTTTGCCATGGTGACATTAAAGCTTGTAGTGAAGTGAAAACAATTAAGGAACAGGAGAAAGGTATCCAGTTGATTTGCCGAGGCATCATATAATAGAAATGTGTCGTCAGCATTCTAAAGGTGGGAGATAATGGGATCATTGCCACTGATTTTGAAGCCTTCCACTAAGCCATGTTGGTATAGTCTGAAGATGGATCTGCTAAACACTTCAACTGCGATCGCTAAGGGAGAGGGGGATAGAGGTCTCCTTGTTTGAGACCCTTAGAAGAAGGGAAAAACCCTTAGGGGAGCCATTAATGAGAATGAAAAAATGAGGATGGTGTATGCACCCTTGGATCCACTTTCTCCATTGAGAGCCGAATACCATCCTGCGCTTGGTCTCATCTAAGATTGGCCAGTCGACATGGTCATACACCTTTTTCCAATCCAACTTGATGACTAGACCTGGGGATTTGGAGTTAGTCCTGGAGTGGATGCCTTCATGGGCTATTAAAGCTCATCAAGAATCTGGCAATCCTTGACAAAGGCACTTTCATAAGGGGAAATAACCGAAGTCAAGACTGTTTTGAGCTTGGCGGCGAGGACCTTGGCTAGGATTTTGTAGGAACTGTTGATTAAGTTAATGGGTTTAAAATCTTTGAGGTCCTCGGCACCATCCACCTTTGGTATCAGGGCTAAAAAGTTGGCATTCATTCCTTTGTGGATGATGCCTCAGTCATGGAACTCGGCAAAGAAAGAGAGGAAGTCTGGGCAGATGCCGTCCCAGAAGCACTTGAAAAGGGCCATGGGGAAATCGTCTGGGCTTGGGGCACGGTCTTGGCCGAGATTGTTAACAGCCGAGAGAATTTCGGCCTTAGTAAAAGGACGCTTGAGCCATGAAGCTTGTTTAGGGATAATGGAAAGAAAGGTGAGATCGGACATCTGAGGGGTGGGTCTAGCAGGTGTCTGAAAGAGGTTCTGAAAATAGTCAATGTTGGTCCTCTCTATCAGTGGAGGTTGGTTAATGGAGACCCCTTGGGAGTAACTATGGGATATAGTATTGTCCCTCCTACAATTGGCGATTCTATGGAAAAAGGCGGTATTGAGGTCCTCCCTTTTGAGCCATTTGACCTTGGACCTCTAAACCCAAAACGAACTCTTCTTTCTGAAGCGTGTTGTGGTAGTTGGTCTTGGATTGGAATCGAAGAAGGGATTCATTTTCAGTGAGAGGGCGGGACTCTTCGATGAGTCGAGGTTATGAATATAATTGAGGGACTGTTTTTGGGTTTGGAAATTGCCTAGAAGAAGGCGCTCCCATTTATAATTGAAGTTTTTAGGAGGAGCTTTTCTGGAGTCTATAACCTGCACAACCCCAGGCCATGGGGGAGAAGGATGACCACCAGGCAAGAAGGAGAGACGAGAGCCCAGGCTCTTCGAGCCACTCCAATTTGAAACCGAATGGTCTAGGCCCCCCAGAGATAGGCAAAGCGTCAAGCAAGAGAGGTTTATGGTCTGTGGTAGTCTTGGGAAGAGCTCGAGAGTGCGTGTTGGGGAAGGTAGAGTCCCAATCGGGGCTACAAAGAAACTGATCAAGTTTCGAAAAGGCAGGGGAGGAGCTAGAGTGGTTCGACCATGTGAACAATGCCCCCTGAAGAGGGATGTCTAGGAGTTCCTGGCAGGCTTTGAAATCGGCAAATTGCATCATTGCCAGAGTGACTCTGGAGGAGTTACTTGTCTCGTAGGACCATCTATGGACATTGAAGTCTTTGCCAGGGCACCACTGGGTGGTGCGCTGCAATAGAGTCGAGTTCTTGCCAAAACAAACTCCTTGTGGAGTCGGAATTAGGGCCATAGACTGCCGAGAATTTCCTGGGGAGCCCATTGGATCCTCTAGGTATCATCTTTCACCGCAAGTATATAAAATTTAAGGAAGTTTAGCCATGTTACTGGCATTGTTTTTTGTTCTGTTTCTATTTCTCAATAAGGACTTTTTCCTTAGTACTTTTCATTTGAGATTGGATCAAGCGGTACCTAAAACTGCAAATCACGACAAGTGCGTGTTGTAGAAAGGATCTACTTCATCAATTAGTGCTAAAAGGTTTTGATTTTTCAATTTGAATATGCATCTATGGTTATGAGTTGTGGAAAGGGGAATAAATGCTAGGATAAAGAATAATCATTTTATGAGCGAGAACTGATGCAAAAAGAGCTCTCTTTTTTGCATAACATCTATTTCCAGTAATTTAGTAATGTAATTGAAGCATAGTTCTCTGTTAGAAGTCAAATTTTGATGTCTGCTGGAATGTATAGCTTTTCATTGTCCATATGTAGACTACTTTATATGCTTTTTTTGACTTGCACTTGGTCATGAGTTTTATTGTCTTTAACCCAAGCACCTATTTATTTGATGATATTGGCAGTATGTTACTGAAATGAATTTTAGGTACTAAAAAAATGTTCACAAGAAGTGGGATGGCACCCACAAACTGGATGCTTGATTACAAAAAATTTACCAAAAAATGACACAAAAGAATACCAAGAAAGAGGAGAAATAGAAAGGCTCGAGGATAGAGAGAGTTGAGGGAAGAGTAGTAGTAGAAGGGAGGGAGGAGAGAGGAAAAGAGCAGGAGTGTGGAGAGGAAAGGTGAGAGGACAGAGAGTAGTTTCCCCTACAAGGGCAGAACACCGAAACAGGTGCAGGTGCACTGTACAAAAGTATACAATGGCAAGAATGGGGCGGCGGAAACACCTGGAGAGAATGCACGCTATACCAAAAAATAATTAGAAAGAGGGGGGAGGGGGTGCGACCCCCAGATCGGGTGCTTAGCAATAAGAAAGAGAGAATAGAGAGGCTACCCACAGATTGGGTGCTTAAAGTGTAGTAGTCCCGGTTCACCTGCAAAAAAGATGAGCAGCAGAAGGAAAAAGAAAAAAGGGGGTTCGGGGGGAAGGGCGAGAGAAAAGACAGCAAAAGAGAGACAATCCATATTTGTCAAAAAATAGCGTGGGAGAGGTCAATGTAAAAGGGGCTTCCCAAAGAGGAGGCACCCTCCTTAACTAAAAATTTCGCCTTCGTTTTAGCCTCCCAACAAGTATGATGGAAGCCGACTCGAAGCGGCCTTCACATATGAAGAACACGATAAAAAATGGTAGCTAGATGCCTAGGGTACTTATTAGCACCTATTGTTTTATATTAAGTAAAATATAATTTTTGAAGCACCACTCATACTTGAATTGGTTAGCATGGTTATTCCACTTCAATATTATTATCCTTCAGAACTTTAACACCGGATACTTCCACGAGCTGTGGAACTTTGGATGAATATGAACAAAATATTTGAAGTCGATATGAATGTTGTGTAACTATCTTTTTTCATTCTTCTGTTGATCTATTTTGGTTTGTTGTTGGAAGATTTTAATGTAATTTGCATTGGATTAAATCTGATTTCTTATGTTTCTATGTTTATGAGACTTACGGATTCACTGAAAGCTACCATTTGGAATGTTTCCATTTGATAGGATGCTTCATTCTTTGTATGCATTATCATTTATCAGTCTTGTTAATCTGAAGTTGCTTATAATTTTGCATTGTTTATCTGAAAATTTAAAGCGAGGGAATTTCAGATGCACAGAGAGCTCAGTTGGAGTCGAGACTCAACTTCACAATCTAGCATCAATTACCCAAGTTATTGATCCAAAACTTCATCAACACTTGGGTAACATTTTGACCTCCTCATGTTTGAGCTTGCATCATAGTTATACCTTCTCCTCACAATATTAGAATCTCAAATAATTTCCATGGATAGCGTAAGTGATTAAACCTTTAAATAAGAGGTTCAGGTGTTTAAAACACACATATCATTCTTTGAGCTTATGAAATATTAGAATGTCAAATACTAGACTCGAACAGATGGGTGGTTCACCTTTTATTTTATTTGCTTTACAAAATAAAAAATTAGAAATTCAATTTCTCTATTTGTTCTTCATCAAATCCTCTCAAATTTATCACAAATCGTTCATCTCTCATCGATTTACAATACGTAAAAAATATTTTAGAATCAGAATAGATTTTTGGCAAGAAATCGAGACACTTGCCATTTTGAGCTCAAAACCCCTGCTCCATCATTTCTTTGATTATTCTGGATTGTCTCAACAAAATGACGAATTGTGTCAAAAACTCCAATTTGGAGCTCTCTAACAGATCTATAGCACTTCTTTATCCGATCAAAACCTGTGATCGAAGAGATTAGCATCAAAAGTTTTAGCGGACTTTGAAAAAGCCTTCAGATTTTGAAAAACAAAAATCATATATTTCATTTTTTAATCCCAGAATTCATTAGGTTTCGTGTTGTACATAGAACTTCAATCTACAAAAGTGCTGCATGATTTAAAACAATATTTTTCTAGATTTTCAATTGCTGATCGCATGTTATTTTCCTGAAAAAAACCCTTTTCGATTTTTAAAAAATAATCATACAAGTCATTTCTTTTTTGCTAGATTTCATTAGGCTTTTGTGGAGTGTTATGTTCAATCTATAAATCTGCAATAGTTAATGCATGTTCTAAATAATATTTCATTGTAATATGTTCTTTAGATTTTCATTTTTTTTCAAGTTATTATTATTTTTCTTTTTATTATGTGTTTTTGGGATGCAAACATGCATCCCAAGACTTACCATTCTGGATCGTGAATCGGCTGAGTCACCAATTTGGATCACTGAATCGGCTGAGTCCAATCTGGATCACTAAATCAACCAAGCTAGATCGGAACCAATGGGTCACCAGTCTAACTTCTATAACACTCATTTAGGAAAACAATAGAGCTTCACAAAGTCCAGCGTATCTATTTCTTGTAGTTTGTTGTGCAAAAACAGAGCTAACACTAGTTGAGTGCAGAGACACTGGGTGGTGGTGACTATTTATTTGCCTTCCGTATGCTGATGGTGTTGTTCCGTAGAGAGTTCTCATTTGGAGATTCCCTGTACCTTTGGGAGGTACGTAAAAGCAGACATAGGACCTTTCAACCTGTAATTACAATTCCTTCATCATCATTATTTTGTCCCATTCAAGGGCTTTTATTCAACATGGTTGATCTTATGATTTGCATTAAGGACTCCCTAAAGGCTTTGTCTTTACTTGAAGTTTTTTTATCCTTGTTTCAGATGATGTGGGCATTGGAATATGACCCAGAAATTTTCTTTTTGTACGAAGAGCCGGTCTTGGGTAATGAAAAGAATAATGAGGTTCACGCAAGACTGAAGTCGATAAGTCAGTGTGGGAAATTTGAGCGAGAGAACATGAGGAATGGGCCAAAGAACCAAGAAAACCTCCCCATATCAGTTTTCCTGGTTGCCAGTGTGCTCAAGGCCAAAAGCTCGAAACTGTTGCATGAGGCAAGGGGGATAGATGATGTGGTCAAGGTACCAAAACTCACTTTGTTTTATTTTGAATGTAGTAGTAGTAGGGTTGTGGGGATCCAGTCACCAACTTCCCCAATCTTTTGCTTTGATCAACAAGCAGATTTTGAATGACATTACTGGAAATCTGGATGCCAAGAAAGCATGCAGTGGAGCAATGAAGATTCATAAGAAATATCTTAAAAAGGTGCATATCTCGGTATTTTCCTTCACTTTCATTTTCTCATAATCGAAAACCAAGGTTTTCTATTTCTCAATATTTCAGGCTAAGAAGACGTAGCTATGGAAGCACAGTTCCACCACTAAGATGGCTATTGCTGCTCCCATGTATGATAGAGGCAGATCGCTCTCTATATACATTGTAAAGTATAAATGTTCGCCATCAATGTTGAGATTCAGGGGAGCATGAGTTTAGAATCCTGCAATCCAATAAGCCAACCTAGGTGTATGTTATTTTATGTGACATGTTTTGCGAAATCAGTGGTCAGTGGAGTAATTGGGCTACTGGTGAAGATATTTCTCATCTACCCCTATGAATAAGAAATATGTGGATGCATGAGACTTTCGCATTCATTGTAACCAGGAAAGCTTAAGTGTAGTATATTGTATTGTTTGTCATGCTCTGATGTAATCAAGATACACAAAGTGGTGTTGCTTTCATACCAATAAAAATCATTCCATTTTTCTATTACATCATTTGTCATGGTCCACTGTAAAAGATAAATGTTTGCCATCAGCATTGAGATTCAGGGGAGCATGAGTTTAGAATCCTGCAATCCAATAAGCCAATCTAGGTGTAACTTATTTTTTGTGTTAACACATTTTGTGAAATCATAGATCAGTGGAGTAATTGGGCTACTCGTAAAGAGATTTCCCTTCTATCCCTATGGATGAGACAAATGTGTGGATGCATGAGACTTTCTTATTCATTGTGACCAGGAAAGCTTAAGTGTGGTATATTGTACTGTTTGTCATGCTCTGTTGTAATCAAAATAACAAAGTGGTGTGTTACTTTCATATCAATAAAAATCATTCCATTTTTCTATTACATCATTTGTCATGGCTGTAATTATGGTAATAAAAAAAGTGGTGCTGCTACTTTTATGTCATAACAGCATTCCTTTTTCTGTAGCATGCACATGCTTTTACATCAAGAACATTCAATGATTGTTCCATTTGCATGAACAAGTACATTTTCGATGTGGTCCACTTTTGGTTCCAGATCAATGAACTGATTTGATTTGGAAGCCAGATGAGAAATGCTAACCCTGTGTTGCCTCTTTATGTAATCTGCAACTGCTTTCATTTCCTCGGGAGAGATGTATATGTATTTGCCTTTGTCATCCATTTCGATTCTGGTCTTTGCATCGCCCATGTAAGTGCTCTCTCTCGCTCTCTATTTCTGATGAAATGGTGCTCTGTAATTTCGTTTGTTGTGTTTTTGAGAGAGTGTGTGTGAGAGAGAGGGTTTGCAGTGGTTTGCTGAGGGTTTGGACTGGGTTGCAGCGTGGGCTGCAGAGGGTTTGCAGGGCAGCGAGGGTTTGGAGTGGGTTGTAGAGCTGTGGGTTTTGAAGGGCAACGAGAGGGTTTGCAGTGCAGCGAGGGTTTGGAGTGGGTTGAAAAGCTGTGGGTTTTGAAGGGCAGCGAGGGTTTGGAGTGGGTTTCAAAGCTGTGGATTTTGAAGGGCAGCGAGGGTTTGCAGTGGGTTGCAGTGCAGAGGCTAGGACTGGACCTCCGAGAGTTGCAGAGTAGAGGCTGTGGCTAAGACTGAGACAGGAGGCCAGGGGTTTGGTTGGCTTGCATATTGGCAATGGGTTTTTCTCTCAAGGGGTAAAATTACAGGCTGCAAAGCCACTTCAAAGGCCTCTACAAGCGGGACTCCTCTCTATCCCGATTTACAGAGAAAAGAGTTTTGGAATTTGGGAGGATTGACAAAGGCGTGAGATCTTAGTTCCATCTTGTTCAAGGAGAGACAAAGAAAGAGATTTGGAATTTGGGAGGGTTCGAGGGCTTGCAGAGGGCAGAGGAATTGGTAACTCGCAGAGGGCAGAGGGCAGAGGGATGGGGATGCTCTCGCATAGGAATAAAGGTTGTAGCGTTGGATGAGTTCATGCTTCTCCATTCTTGATGTGGTGATTCAGGCTCAGTGAATTGCAGATTGATTAGGGCAGGCTCAGTGATCAAAGCTCAAAAAGAAGAAAGCTAATTGACCCCGACTCGCTCCTTTGGAGCGAGTGAGAACGAGGGTCAATCAATTAAGAAAAGTTTGTGGCTTGATGTCTTCACACAGGACAAGTCAGTAATACAGTAATAGTAGCTACGAAGTGGTGGTGTGGTGACGGCAGTAATTGGGTGGTAGAATGATGAAGAGTTGTGTAAGGCGCATTCTGAGAAGAAGATGCAGAAAGGCGACGTTTCCTATGTTGGGGATTTATGTTCTCCTTCGAGTTCTCATCTCCATAGGAACCCTACTATATTGGTTCGAGATGATATCATTAAAAAACGAGAAAAGAGAATTCAATCAGCAATGATCGTGACTTTCAAGGAGAGATTTTTGGAAGTACAGATGTTCCATGAATGGGTTGATAAAACTTGGACTAAGACCCCAAGTTTGTGTTGCTCGATTCCAGGAGGTAAAGTTATTTGTTTTCTGGGTTCTTGTGAGGAAGCTACTAAAGTAATTAATCAAAGAATTTGGCGCTTCCGGGGGGCTGATTTGGTCGCAGAAAGATGGGCCCCTGCCTTAAAAGCCTCATTGATCAAACCAAAATCGTCATGGTTTGCGGTTTCTAGTATTCCAATCATTGCCTGGTCCTCTGAAGTTTTTAAAGAGGTAGCAAATCTATGTGGGTGGCTGATCAAGATTGATTGGAATTTAACCAGCTATCATGCTCTTGTTTTCCTGGTTGAAACTAAAAGTATAAATCATCTTAAATAGGGTATCCTAAATTTATGAGGCTTTGATTTTAAACTTGTATTTAAAGAGATTCGAATTCAGAAGGGAGGATTCCTTGAAGTCTCTTATGACTGGTGAGAAAAATGTTAATAAGGATGATGGTTCCCAAAAGCCATTATTGTCGGTCTCAAGCTGCAACAATGGAGTTTCAAAAATTGACAACCAATATCATCGCCGGAAATTTCATGGGAGGACAAATTCAGGCCATTCTTACGTTGCCACATCATCTCTCAAAGGGAAACATATCATTAAAAAATGAGTTGTTAAATTTGATGGAAACATTCCAAAAAAATCTTCTATGGAAATTCCTTGCCAAAAAGCGTCTGTATTGGAAAACAATGACATTACTTGTCATAATCGGTTTGAAGCTTTTGGAAAGTTTCCCTTTAGATGTTCGGATGAGTGCCCAATTAATTCCTTCCCACAAACTTCCATTAAATATAAGAAAATTCTGCAGCTTCCAAAAGAAGCTCTCATCCCATAAGTAACCTAAAAGAACACCATTGCTGAGTTTCAAGCTGGCTCTTTCTTTGATGCGAGTATAGAGAGGAAATCTGAAAAAGAAAAGATGCAGTAGAAGAGCCTATTTGGGAGCGTTGCTTCCAAGCAGTTAAAGACGCATAAGAAGGGGAATAGTCGAGGCCTCAAAGAACATGAGTTGGAAGAACCTCTTATAGTTCCTCCTATTGCTATGAGACCACCGAGTGATGATGTTGATGATGAAATTCCTATAGTAGATAATTTTGAAGGATATGATGATTATGATAATGTCAATGATGACATGTCCTTAGTGATCCGACCTTTGGAAGTTAGTACAGTTTTGGATGCAATTAATGTGTGTTATGGTGACTCTCTTGACGCCATTACATATACCCTGAAAGAGAAGCATAGAAAGGAACTAGAGGAAAAGCCTGTTGGGAACAAAAATCAAAAGTTCAAGAAGAAAGGAAGGTTTCAAAGAGAACTTGACAATTTGGTATGTCATATTAACTATGACCACGGTAAGGTAAGTGCTTGTCCTCGTGCACGTGCACATTCTGAACCTTCGCTGCCTATGCTTGGTGGTCCTTCAAGGGTTACCAAACATAGAGATGGTTACCAGTCTCTATGAAAGTGCTATGTTGGAATGTCAAGGGCCTCAATAGTGCTCAACGCAAGATAGATGTTCTTTCCTTTTGCAGAAAAGAAATGCATGATATCTTGTTTCCCCAGGAAACTAAATTGGAGGCCCCGACTCTTCGTAATGGCATATTGGTTTGGGGAAATAGATCCCTGGAGTTTTTGGGAGTAGATGCTTCTGGTTCTTTTGGAGGTATTTGGGTCCTTTAGTTTTGAATGCTTCACAAAACTTTCTTTCAAGTAGACACATTTCCATTATTTTTAAGTGGCTAGATAGTTTTTCTTGGTGCTTATCTGTGGTATATGGACCTAACAGAACTGTTGATAGATCTGCTTGTTTTTCTACGAACTAACAAATATTCAGTTAAATTTGAATGTGCCTTGGTTGGTGTCTGGTGACTTTAATATTATTAGATGGCCAATTGAATCTTCATCTTCTCCTTCTATGTCTTCCTGTATGAGATTATTTGAAAGTTTTATACAACACAATGAATTGATTGATCTTCTTTCTATTGGGCTTAACTATAGCTGGTCCAATCATAATTTACAAGATCCTATTTTGACAAGGTTAGACAGGATCTTGTTTCTTCTGAGTCTGTTACTCGTTTTCCAAAAAATAAGTGTGAAAGCTCTACCTAAAATCTCTTTTGATCATGTCCCTCTTCTCCCTAACACTGATGGTTTATTGTTTGGACCATCCCAATTTAGATTTGAATTAGCATGGCTATCAGAGAGATCTTTACTCGGCTTGATTGAAGATTTTTGGAAAAATACTACCATTGATGGTTGGAAAGGTTTCCAAATTTCAAAAAAGCTCCAACTATTAGAACAAAGGATTATTACATGGAAGATGAATGTTTGGAGAAATTTACAATCTAAAATCAGGGCAGTAAAGTCTCATATAGAGGAGTTAGATAATGTTCAATTTATGGGAGGTGCTCTAACATATGATTAATTAAAAGACAAAAGCTTATAGGTGGCTACATATAAACAATTGCTTAATTTGGAAGAAATTAATTGGAGACAAAGATCTCGGGTGAAATGACTTAAGGAGGGTGATAAAAACACAAGATTTTTCCATGCTATTGCTAATGCAAAAAAAAAGGATAACTCAATTCAAAGCCTTCGTACTGAAGGAGTAGGTTGTGACAACATGTCAGAGATTGAAAGGGCCCTGGTTGATCATTTCAAGAAGTCTTACGAGGCCGATAGTGAGATTCAACTATCCATTCAAGATCTACCTTTCAATAGGTTGCCGTTAAACCAAGCGCAGTGGTTGGAGAGAAAATTTGAAGAGCAAGAAATCAGAGATGCAGTCTTTGGCTTAGGCAGAGATAAGGCTCCTGGCCCGGATAGATACCCAATGGTGTTTTTTCAATATTTTTGGGATATTTTGAAAGATGATATTATTCAATTATTGGAAGAATTTTATTGGAGGGGTAAAATTAATATTGCCATGAGTTCTATTTTTATTGCTTTAATCTCAAAGAAATATGTTATTGCAGATATCAAGGATATTCGGCCTATTAGTCTTATTGGCAGTCTTTATAAAATCATTGCAAAGATTTTAGCTAATAGACTACGCCAGGTGATTCACATGGTTATTACAGGACCACAATTAACATTCTTGAAGGATAGGCAAATTATGGTTAATATTTTGGTTGCATAAGAATGTATCTATTCAAAAATCAAGGATGACAAACTCAGCCTTATTTGTAAGCTAGACTTTGAGAAGGCATATGATAAGGTTGATTGGGGGGTACTATAAAGTATCATGGCTAAAAATGAGTTTTCGTTGAAGATGAAGATTGTGGATTGATGATTGCTTGCCTTTTACACATTTTTCAGTCTTTGTTAATGGCAAAGCAACTGGTTTTTTCAAAGCGTCAAGAGGATTGAGACAAGGGGACCTTCTTTCACCTGTTTTATATACTTTGGTAGCTGAGAGCTTTAATGTCATGCTTAATGGATTGACAGTGCAAAAGATCATATCAAGTGTTAATATTGGTAATAATGGTCTTAGAGTATCACAATTATAGTAAGCTGATGATACCATTATATTTTGTGATCCCACGGTTACTGAAATCACTTGCCTATGGATTTTCTTGAAAAATGTAAAACTCTCAACTGGACTTAAAGTTAAATTGAGTAAAACCAAGCTCATTGGTATTCGCTGTTCTCAAATGGTAGTATCAAGAATAACAAATTTATTAAGTTGTGGTGTTGAGTCCTTACCTTGTACTTATTTAGGAATTCCCCTAGTGGATACGAGACCTTCAAGATCAATTTGGGATCTGGTGGTGGAGAGATTTGAGAAGAAACTGGACACTTGAAAAGCTAAAACTCGTTCTATGCGGGGAAGATATAAGTTGATTAAATCCACTTTGTCTAACTTCCCACTATATTTTGTCTTTATTTAAGATGCCAAAACAAGTTGAAAAACAACTCGAGAGAATTATGAGAAACTTCTTGTGGGGAGATGACATAAGGAGGAGATTTCATCTGGCGAGTTGGGAAAATGTTTGTGGACCAATGAAAGAGGGGGATTGGGTGTTAGGAGACTGAAACATATGAACTCGATGCTTTTAGTAAAATGGTGGTGGAGGAACCATACACAACCTAAGTCTTTTTGGGTGCTTGTTCTGAAAGAAAAATATGAAATGGATTTGAACTTTGGCCTAATTAAAAGTCCAAGAAACAAGACAAGTTTGTCCCATGTTTAGAGAGGTATTGACTATGAGAGATCTGTGTATCTACGACAATTTCAAAAAATAGTGGGGGATGGAGAATCCACTTTCTTTTGGTTTGAAAAATGGATTGGAGATGAATCGTTGAGATACTTTTTCCTTGAGATTTTCTCAAAAGCTTTAAACCCGCTAGCATCTGTCAAGGAGGCTAGTGGCTGTGTTTATACTAATATTGTTTGGTCCATTCCTTACAGGTACAGAAGAGGTACAGACATATTCATTGAGGAGTATCAGACATTGTTAGAATTATTGAATGACACATTGTAAGGACCAAAGATTTTTAGGCATGTTGTAGTGGTTCGGCAGGTCACCGACAGAAAGTTAGGCAGCCATGCGCGGCAGTGAGAGAGTGAGGCCGTCGTGCGTGGCAGTGAGAGAGTGAAGCCACGGTGCGTGAAGCGATCAACTGCCATGAGAGAAGGGATCAGCCGCCATGTGTGAAGGGATTAGCCGCCGTGCGTGAAGCGATCAACCGTCCTGAGTGAAGGGATCAGCCGTCGTGAGTGAAGCGATCAACCACCGTGAGTGAAGCGATCAACCGTCATAAGTGAAGGGATCAGTTGCCGTGTGTGAAGGGATCAGCCGCCATGTATGAAGGGATCAGCCACCGTGAATGAGGGGATCAGTCATCCTATGTGAAGGTATCAGTCGTCGTGCGTATAGAGATGTTGCCGCGAGTGTTTCAGTCGTGTGCGACTTCTGACCGCCGTGTGTGAAGATTCCTATGCTGACACTTACATGGAACCACATGGCACTTGCATGCCACTTGGCTTTTGCATGAATGACAATTGCCACTTGCATGTTACCTCCCCTTTTGCTTAAAAGTACCCCCACCCCACCCCTCTCAAGAGTTTTACACTCTCTCTCTCTCACCCACGTTTTTCCCCTTTCCAACACTTAGAACCTCAAGCTTGAGGAGCTTGGTCCTTGAGGAGAGCTTGGTGGGGAACTTGGAGTCTTTTGGGTACAGTGTAAGTGCATCTAACATTTATGTTTCTATAGTTTTGATTAAAGCATGAAATTAAGCAAAGTATAAGTGTGATTTGGATGGAATATCGCTGCATGCTAGTGAAATTGTGTGTTTGTGCATTTTCACAGAATTTTAGTACTCCTCGGCATGATGTAGTTAGTACTGAAAATAACTTTGTTGGTCATGAAAATCTGTGTAACAATACCCTTGTATGTTTAAATTAAGATGAAAACGGTTTTGTGTTAATATCCATTTTAATTTGGAAGTTATTGATTATTTTATAAGGTGTGCTAAAAGCTTTGCTATGAATTTCCAAGAACCTTGCATGTTTTTGAAAGATGGATGTGTTTACTTCAAATTTGGTTATAAAACCATGTTGAAATTTTTCATAAATTGGAAGCTATGCCTATGTTTGTATAAACATGTCACTGTGACAAATTGCAGTAGTTTCTAGAACTGATTCTCATTTTGTACTGAACGGTTCACTGATCAATTGGTGTTCAAATGACTCCAAACCACTTTTAAATGAAAGATATGTGTGTATACTATGATTTTAGTGTTTAAGCTCAGTTGAAATTCCTCTTAATTTGGAAGCTATGCTTCGATTTGTGAGGGCATGTCATTGTTATCAGATTTCAATAAATTCTAGAACTATTACTTTTGTTGAGCTGAGCTTTTAGTTGGACAAACGAGGTCCAAATGCTTTCAAACTGCATCCATTTGAAAGATATGTATGTCTACTATGATTTTGGTGTTTAAGCGCAGTTGAAATTACTGCTAATTTGGAAGCTATGCTTCGATTTGTGAGAGCATGTCACTGTTATCAGATTTCAATAAATTCCAGAACAGTTACTTTTGTTGTGCTGAGCTTTTGACTGATTAAATGAGATCCAATGCTTTCAAACCACCTCCATTTGAAAGATATGTGTTTTTACTATGAAATTAGTTTTGTAACCATATCAAAATTCCATATAGATTGGAAGTTACACCTCTGTTTATGGGGACATGTTACTGTAAGGAACTGCATAAATTTCGAAACTGTAGTCCATTTTGCACTGAGCTCTTGATTGATCAAATGATGCTCAAATAACTTCAGATTTCCTTTGATTGAAAGATATATATGTCTATTTCTAGTTGATGTTGAAATTTCTTATGAATTAGATACCATGCCTCCTTTCGAATATGTATATCACCGATGGAAATGGTAGTGAATCCCAAACTGTTGTATGATTCATGAAAAGTGGTACACTGATTTATATGTTTCCGAATAAAGCTTAAACCCTTCATAAAGAGCTTGAAATTATCTATCATGAGGCATTGAATGTGCATGTTTATGATACTGTGAATGCTCCTGAATTCCTGAAAAATAGCAAAGCATGAGTGAATGAATGTTTGAGTATGCATGTACACAGTTGCAATTAGGTGTGATATGGCTGTGATATGGATCACTACACAACGGGACACCCATTGGTAGTAGAATATTGTTATGATGTGACTGTGATATGGACCACAATGCAATGGGATACCCATTGGTCGTGGGACCTGATATTATAAAACTGTGATATGCTCTGTTATGGTGTAAGTACATGTACGAATACATACCCTGTTACAAGATGAACACCTGCTTTGTTATGAAAGGAATTTGGCGCTGTTATGAAATGAATACGTGCCTTATTATGAAACAAAAACCCGTTATGATATGATGAAAGTGTGTTATGATAAGTAATGTGTGAAGCACTATGCAATGGGTCATCCATTGATAGTGTGATGTGATTTAAGTAATGTGATGTGTTTGTGACAAATGCTATGTGATAAGACCTGTGTAGTCGGCTATGTGACGTATGATATGAGAATGATTGGCATGCTTTGAGCATATTGCAGGACCATACTATGATATGTAAATGATTGGCATGGTTTGATGTATTGCATGACCATACT
The DNA here is from genome assembly GCF_000471905.2 of Amborella trichopoda. Next base: position 4,421,118 of record NW_006494789.1, read on the forward strand.
ATGATATGTGAATGATTGGCCTGCTTTGAGCGTATTGCATGACCATATTATGATATGTGAATGATTAACATGCTTTGAGCGTATTGCATGACTATAATATGATATATGAATGATTGACATGCTTTGAGCGTATTGCATGACCATGAGGTGATATGAGATTTATTGGCGTGCATCGAGCATATTGCGTTGCCTACTTGTGACCTTTTCGGCTCCCCCAATGAGAGGACGGGAGTCGGAGTATATGATGCTTGGGTGGTCGCTCCCTCATTCATAGTGATTAGCACCTTGATAGTGTAATGCTCCTAGCCAAGGTGGCGAAGGGAGTAGTGTCTTGCAAGGCTATCGCCCATCAAAAACCCCAAAGCGTGTTGAGGACTGTGTGTGTGCGTGTGTGAAAGCATTACGAAGTGGGTCACCCACTTGTCATTGTTTTTCCTCCTGAGTGATGGTAAGGATCCTAAGCAATGGGATTGACTTGACCTGATGAATAGGGACTCTACTTCGGGAGTAGGCAAAGTAGGGAGTGAGTTAGTGGTAATGGTCGTTATTCACCTTAATATGTTGATTGCCAAGATTTGTATAGTTGCATGATTTGATTGGCCCTCGTATCATATCATATATGATTGATCTGATTTGTTATCGCTTCCGTATGAACCATGTATGGCACATTGATGAATATGATTATGGCACATGACTCATGTTTTATAAGAACGGTATAAAACCTTGTACATTGTTGTAAATTGATATTCATATGCTGGGAAGCATGATGTTTGATCTATTTACTGGGCTTTATAGCTCATTATGTTTGCTTCCATTCTTGTAGATTACTAGCCGCAGGTCGAGGTTATACAGGTGGTGTTCGTTACTGGCGGTTGAAGACCCAAGCTTGACGAGATAGCTCCCTTTAGATTGTAGGTGTTAGATGGCCATGGCCGTATAATTGTTGTTTGTGAAGTTTTGTATTTTGTTGTTGGGCCTTTGATGCCTTGGACAATTTGCAATATTTGTATATATTAAGTTTGGTTTTAATTTATCTAGTTTTTGTTATGGTTTTAGTGGGAGTTTCTGCTTTCTTTTATGGTTTGCTCTGATTTCCTTCTTTTCAAATGCGTTGAGCTCACTCCCACCTGAGTGGCATTCGCTACCTCACATCACAGTCCCGCACTCTGTCACCCTCCGATGAGTACGATTGGGGTCAGGGGGCGAGGTCGTGACTCACATATTTGACTCCAAATATGAATGATAGCTTTATTTGGAATTTTACCCCTTCGGGAGACTTTTCGGTTAAGTCAACCTACAACCTATTATTTTCTGATCGTTGAGAGAATTAAATGCTGGTTTATTCAAGATTAAGAAATTGCATGTACCTCTTAAAGTGCAATTATTCTTATGGATCCTATTTCAAGATAAATTAGCAACTGTTGACAACTTAAGAAAGAGGGGGTTTATTATCACCAACATATGTATCATGTGTAAAGCTAGTGATGAAACTTTGTAACATCTTTTCCTCTCATGCCCTTTTGTTACTTATCTTTGAGATTGGGCTCGCCAATGCCTCAATCTGTCATTACTTTTGCCCCAAAATGTCAAAGTTCTTCTTGACCAATGGATCACACCCAATATTTCAAAGATGGAAACTATCATTTGGAGATCTATTTGGGTTAGCCTTCTTTGGAATGCGTGGAAGGAAATAAATAGAAGAGTCGTTGATAGTATAAGTGCATATCTGTCTACATTAAAATCGAATATTTTGGTAGTTGCATCTGATTGGTTCCTTACACATAAGGACAGTGGCTTCATTGCTAAAAGTCTTATCATTAGCAGTCCTTCGGCAGTGACGACAATGGGTGTTACCATCAACACTCGTGGAGAGGTTGTTTGGATACCACCACTAGTGAATTCCTTTAAACTTAATTTTGTTGGAAGTTCACTTGGCAAATCCAGGGCTAGCCGGCTATGGTGTCTTCATCAAAAATACTTTAGGTCACATTATTTTTTCTTGCTCGTTTCCTTGTGGTATCACAACAGCAAATGAGGCGGAAGCACAGGGTTTATTAGAAGGTTTGAAATTGCTATGCACTTTGGAAGGGGAAAGGATTATCGAAGGAGACTCAGCAAATATCATTGCCTGGAGTAAGAGAAAGGCCAAAATCCCTTGGAGATTAAGGACTATTTTTCATCAAATTTAGGATATTTTGTCAACCTCCATGGCAACGCTCCAACATTGTTATAGAGAGGCGAATGAAGATGTCAATGTTCTTGCTAAAGGAGAAGTCCATACTCCCTCTCTGTTGGTTACTTCTTTTATGTAATATTGTGTCATTGCTTGAACATCTTGTATTTTACATATGAATTAATAATAAGTCGTACGTTAACGTTCAAAAAAAAAAAAAAAACAGAGAAAAATACTACAAGAATAGACTACATTTGAACACTAATCTAATGATAAGTGTTCATTCATCATTGGGATCCAAGTGTTTCTTGCCTAAATGTTTCTAATTGCCTCAATAGCAACAATGTGGCATAGATGTATGCTGAACTTGGCACAAGGTGGCCATAAATGAACCCTTAGAAAGATCACTATTTCATTGAAGTTTTGTTAGTCCAAACACAAGCATTTCCCCAAAGAATGATAGTGAGTGTAAATACGCAGCAATCACCCATAAAGAGCTAATGGAGTCACTATTTTACAAACAGTAGAACATCAACTCAAGATTCTCAAGGGAAAAAAGCTAATCAATAAAAGACATGCTCCTGGTAATACAGAAAGTGAAAACCAAAAAAAAAAAAAGAAGAAAAGGAAAACAACAGTTGCTCGGCTTGAAATACTATCACTAATGCTCAACTTCAACATAAATATTCCTCATATTACACAGTATATTTTGTGCAGGGAAGGAGAGTGCTGAGAGTTGTAAATTTTTCCTTGGTTAGTAATTAATGACTAAAAATTGATTGGAAAAGAAATCCATTAATACGGCTTGTCAATGACCACAAAATCCGCTTGGATAGAAATAACATCTACTTCACTAACCAATACATTAGCAACAACATTTGCAGCACTTGAGGAAGTAATGAAAAGAAAGAGCTCAAGATGAACTAATGTCCTCCTCCAAAAATGACCCCCAACCATAAGGACAGAGGCATGCCCCAGAAGCCCACCAAATGACATTAAATCTATCAGCTTCAATTATAATGTCGCCCCCCACCTCATCAATGCTAAATTTGAAGGCTTACTTGAAGGGCTGTTAACTGCACATTGGAAGAACAACCAACCAAAATAATAAAGTAATAGCAATTATAGTATTAGTAATAATAATAATGGTTTATATAAAGATGGCTCGAGAGTAAGACATTAAGAGTCCTTCCCTCAAAGTCCCTCAAAAAGCAAGGACTCCCGCTCAGCCTCAGGTTGCCCTCAAGCTCCCATCAAAATAGAGCTTCACTAACATAACTAGCAGGAGAGGCTCATCTTAGACCCATCTTCATCAGCTCTGCTATTGCGGATGGCACCAACCTCCAATCTCTTAGTAAATATACTACCTGATATTAATGGTACTTAATGTGACCAAACCGAGGGAATCAGTCGGTCACAAATCATGTCCCTCACAGTAATCCCCTAGCACTCCCCCCTCTAAAGAATGAGAGGAAATAATAAGAGGTTGGTATCTCCTTATGTGGTGGCATTACCACTCTCACACGTAGTACATAAGTGTCTCATGTTCGATGTTTGCTGCTTAATTGCTCCTACTCACCTTCATCCACTGACACCACAGATTTTCTTTTAGAAGTGAAAACACCAGTAGAAAGACAACAGTCAGCCGTAATATTGTGAATAGCATGTGTCCAGATCATGCCCTTCCTATCTCCATTGCATTTTATTTCCAAATAATAAAAGTTTGACATTAAGAGAAAGGATTTCTACACAAGGGCTACACTTAGATGAACCAAGGAGATCCTAGAGGACATGAAAACCAGAGAAGCCTATAACTCCCATTACAGGCAAGTTGATGCAAGATATTTATAACAAGATATTTAGAGGGAAATTCAAAGCATTACGCCAAGCTCTTTCCAATACAAGAGGGGCAAGGGTAGACATTTAGACGAGGACTGTGTGACATCAAGACCATTCGACATGAAATAAGTCAAAGGCCATGTGCCAATTATAATAAAGAAATGTTTTGCATATTTTCTAAAGACAACATATATAATCCCTGTTTACCAAATTATATGCCCCACAATGAACATTTTGTGAAACATGATATGGTAAATGGATACCACCAAGGTCTATTTTCATCAAAAATCCTTCTTTTTTTTTTTGTTTTCTTACACCCAAGTAAAAAACTATTTAGCAACCTAAAGACAGACAGGTCAAGGACCACAATTCAATGTATCCACCAAACAATTATGAGATTCTCAAACGATTGAGCTTATCACAGGGATTCTAAAATCTAAATAATACACAATAGATTATGAGGCCACAAAAAGATTGAGGAATAAATATCTGTGTATGTAGTTTGAATTCAGCATCTGTCAAGACCATCTCTATATCAACTTGCTAGCAACATAGGCCTATCAAAGCATCCACGCACA